>JAODAL010044231.1:0-33079 GCA_025379985.1 Phyllomedusa bahiana
TTTTTGCTTTTTCGGGGGGGAAAATACAAATTTTTCCCGAAAAAATTAAATCGCTTTTCTCAAAAATTTAAAATTTTTTTAAAAATATATAAAAAATTTAAAAAACTTTTTTAATACTTTTTTAAAACCAAAAAAACATGCGCCTATACCCGGGCCCTGGGTTATCTCATGGGGGACTGACCCTTTTAAAGGGGTTGTTCACACCTTTTAAATTCATCTACTTTCTTTGGTTGTTTTGGGTCTAATTTTGAATTCAGGGGGTTTTTACTGGCTTCTTTGGGTGCAGTAAAAGGGGTTCTGAAAAAACCCCCTATAGAAACCCCGTGCTGGAGCCTATCAGGGGATCGAACATTTTGGGTAGCTAGGGCCCCAGTGCGGGGCCGCCTTTTCAGGAGAGGGGTAAACAGGTCTGTTAGCTAAGGGCCCAGTGGTGCCACCCTTTCGGAGATATTTGAACAGGTCTGTAGCTATGGGAAACCAGTGCTGACGGGAATTTAGGGAGTTTTTGAACAGTTTTTAGCTATAGGGGGACCAGGGGGTAGCGGGCCTATCAGGAGGATTGAAACAGGTTGTGTTTAGCGACCTGAGGGTGATGCAGCCCATACAAGAGGGGATTCTAGGAATAGGTAGGAAAATGCTAATGGACACTATTGAAAAAGTGATTTTTTTTCCCAAGTCTTTAAAATTTTAAGAGCAATCCCCTGTGGGGTTTGGGGGGAAAAAACCCTTTTAAGTTCCTTCACCTCTAACTTTAAACCCATGTGAAACTTGTGTCAACACCCTTTTTGTCACTGAATGTTAACTATTATAGGGCTCCGTATGTTATGTCACCACACCTCTGCTAACCAAGCTGAATCAGCAGAAAAGACTTTATCGGAATTGGACTCCACTGATTCGGAAAGGGTTGTCTTTTCTGATGAGTCACATTTTCTTCTTTTTAAGGATGGATTTTTGGGGTCAGGGCGGGGAAAATCAGAGAACAAAAACTCTGCAATTTTTGGCCCGGAACCCAAAACAAAGGTTTGGGGGCAAAAAATTATGGTTGGGGGGGTTTTTGGGGTTTTCTCTGGGCCACTCACCAGGGGGAAGGCGCTTTCACCCCATTCGGGTTTTGAATCCCTCTTTTGGAGATCACCTTTTCCCCATACAAGGATTGTCTCCCTGGGGCGGATGGGATCTTCCGCAAGACAATGCGGGCAAAGTCACACGGCTTGAAATATCCGACATTGGTTGGAAGAGCCCGGGCCAAAGACTTCCAAAATACTAACCCCCGGCCCCCAATTTCCCAGACCCCCAAATGAGCCCGTGTGGGGCCCCGGATGGTGGTGTTGGGGTCTATAGACCCTCCAGCAGCTGTGGGGTTTCCCCTTTTGGTGGGTTGGCTCTATGGTCCTCCCAGCTGTGGGGCCCCTGGATGGTGGGGGGTTGGCTCTTGGACCCCCCCAGCAGTGGGGGAGCCCCTGGGTGGTGGGGTCTCCATGGCCCCCCCAAACGTGTGGGGGGCCCCCGGATGGTGGTGTTTGGGTCTATGGGGTCCCCCAGAAACTGTGGGGCCCATGGAGGTTTGGGGTTTGGGTCTATGGTCCTCCAAAAAGCTTTTTGGGGCCCCTTTGGGTGGTGGGGGTTGGGGTCTATGGACCCTTCCCGCAGGGTGTGGGAGCCCCCGGATGGTTATGTTTGGGTTTTATGGCCCCCTCCAGCAGTGTGGGGCTCTGGATGGTGGGGTTGGGGTCTATGGAACCTCCAAACAGCTGTGGGGCCCCCGGATGGGGGGTGTTGGCTCTATGGCTTTTTCCCCAGCAGCTGTGGGGGCCCTGGTGGTGGGTGTTGGCTTATGGCCCCCCCCCAGCAGCTGTTTCCCCCCCTGGATGGTGGTGTTGGTCTTGGCTCCCCGCAGCTGGGGGGCCCCGGATGGTGCTTTTGGGGTTATGGGGCCCTCCAGCAGTGGGGAGCCCCTGGTGGTGGTGTTGGTCTATGGTCCCCCAGCAGCTGGGGGAGGGGCCCCGGATGTTTTTTTTTGGGGCCCATGGGCTCTCTAGCAGGTGTGGAGCCCCTGGATGGGGGGGTTGGCTCTACCGGGCCCCCCAGTTGCTGTGGTGCCCCCGGATGGGGGGTGTTTGGCTCTATGGCCCCTCCAGCGTGTGGGGGCCCTGGTGGTGGTGTTGGCTTGGCTCCTCCGCGTGTGGGGCCCCCTGGATGGTGGTGTTGGCTCATGGCCCCCCAGCAGCGTGTCTTCCCTGGGGGTGGGTTGGCTCTATGGCTCCTCCAGAGCTGTGCCCCGGGATGGTGGTTTGGCTTATCCCCCTCCAGCAGCTGTGGGGGCCCTGGATGGGTGTTTGTCATGGCCCTCGCAGCTGTGGGGGGCCCCCCATGGTTGGTGGTGTTGGTCTATGCCCTCCATGCTGGGGGGCCCCCTGGATGGGGGTGTTGGTCTAGGCCCTCCAGCACTGTGGGGCCCTGGTGGGGTTGGTCTATGGCCCCCCACCTGGGGACCCCCTGGTTTTTGGTGTTGGTCTATGGACCCTCCAGCGCGTGGGGCCCCTGGATGGTGGTGTTGGCTCTGGGGTTTCCTCCGCAGGAAGGATGCGTTGGCTCCAGAAACCGGGTGATAACCTACCAGAACCTTATTGAATTACTTCTTTCTCATCTGACTGCTGTCCGGGCTCACACACTGGTGGCGCTGGATATTAGCTGTGGTCATAATAATGTGACTCAGCCATCTAGGTACTACATGGTTTATGTGCTTATGATATAGTGCTGCTATGTGTTGTATATTTTGTTCACTGTGCGGTGGTATTATATTGGTACTGCATGGTTGTACTATAGGTTTACTGTATGTTGCTATTACTTGGGCACTGTTAGGCAGAACTATTTATAGATAATATGACATTCTCATACCTTCCTTCTATTAGAGGGCCATATGTTCAGCTAAGAGGCCACAGACCTCCACCCGGCAACATCTGTAGTAACCCTATGACCAGACTCGGGATACAACCCTGTATACACTGTAACTGCTATCCTCTGCTTGCTGCAGATCCCATGATGGCGGCGTCCTGCGGCTGCTGTGATCCTCTGCTGGACAGTTGGGACGTGGGAGGCTTTATAGGAGGATTCAGTATATGCACACATGTAATCAGATTAGGCTCCCGGCAATTCTGTAAATGCACAGTAGCACTCATCTGCAATAATCCACTTTTATCGCAGCTGCATTAGGAAATACATTTTGGGCGAAATCATACAATTTGGGTTGGGGTGTCAATTAGAAGGTGACAGGTGTGGGGGTAGCCTGGGGGTTCTGTAGCCATATTAAATATAGGGGGCCCAGGGGGGTTGGTAGGGAAGAACAAGTTTTTGGGCTTTCTGCTTCCAGCACAAATAATTTTGGGGGTTTAAATGATATAAGGCTTCCAAAGAGAATATGGGGCAAACAAGGGGTATTTTGGAAAGGGCAGAGGATCAGAGGAAACAGCTAAAGGAAAAGAGTATGGGGGGGATCAAGGGGGCAGTCCCCGTTAAGATAAGGGGCATGTGAAACATCTGTGAGAGAAAAAGGGGTCAAGTGGAAAAAGCCAATGAGGGAGGAAGGGGGCCCTGGAGAAACAGTCTTTATTGAAGTAAGGGCAAACAGGGGCAGTCCGTGAGAGAGTAAAAGGGCCCTGAAAGGGGCAGCCTATGAGAGAGGAGGGAGCAAAGGGGAAAAAGTTTATAAAAAAGAAATGTTCATGAGGGCAGGAAAAAAGAGAGTAAGGGGCATTTGGGGGAAAAAAAATTCCCATGAAAAGAGTAAGGGTCCCTCAGTAAAATTTTAAGAGGAGGGGTCATGGAGAGCAGGTTTAGTGAAAAAAGAAGGGGTTTTGGGGGGGCAGTTTTATGAGAAGGAGAGGGGATGGAGAGCCCGCCTGGGGAGAGAAGAGGGGTCATAGGGAGCAGTCTGTGAGAGGAGGTGGCATTGGAGCTTCTTGAGAAGGAGGGGCATGGGGAGCAGTCCCCGTGAGAAAGGGGTGGGGCAAAGGGGAAAAATTTTAAAAGAGAGGGGGGGCAAAGGAAACGTCTATTAGAGGAGGGGGCATGGGGAGCAGTCTATGAGAGAGGAGAGGGCATGGAGAGCAGTCTGTGAGAGAAGAGGGGTCATGGGGAGCAGTCTATGAGAGAGAAGGGGCATGGAGAGCAGTCTATGAGAGAGGAGGGGTCATGGGGAGCAGTCTGTGAGAGAGGAGGGGGCATGGGGAGAAGTCTATGAGAGAGGAGGGGGCATGGGGAGCAGTCTATGAGAGAGGAAGGGGCAAAGGGGAGGATCTTGAGAGAAGGGGGGGTTATAGGGGGGATGGGGCATTTTAAGAAGAGGAGGGGGTGGGGGGCAGTGGTTGGGGAAGAAGAGGGGTCAAAGGGGGGGGGTCTATGAGAGAGCAGGGGGCAAGGGAATCAGTCCCATTAGAAGAAGGGGGCCAAAAAGGGGAACCATCGGGGAGAGAAAGGGGGTCAAATTTTTGGGGAGTCCATGTGAGAGAAAAAGGGGGGGATGGGGGACAGCTTTGAGAGAGGAGGGGGGATGGGGGGAAAATTTTTTAGAAAAGGGTTTATGTGGACAGTCTATGAGAGATGGAAGGGGGGAAAAAAGGGGCAGTCTATTTTAGAGGGGGGGGGAATTTGGGGAGCAAACTATTAGAGAGGGAGGGGGGGGGGGAACGTCCGGGGAAAAAGAAAGGGCATGGGAGCATTTTGTGAGGGTGAGAGCATGGGGAACAATTTTAATTTGAAGGGAAAGGGGGAAAGGGGGGCAGTCCCGGAGAGAAAGGGGTCATGGGGGGCAGCTAAAAGACAGGGTTGGGTATCTGGGAGCATCTATAAGAGAATTCCCTGGGGAGCAGTTTTTTAAAAAGAGACGGGGCACCAGGAGCAGTCTATGAGAGAGTAAGGGTCATGAGAGAAGAGGGCTGATAAGGAGCAGTTTGTGAGAGAGAAGGGGTCATCAAGAGCAGTCTATGCAGGAAGATGGGGTTAAAGGGAGCAGTTTAAAAAGAGGAAAAAACATGGAGGAAGGGGGCCCTCCGAGAAGTCTAGGGGAGAGAAAAGGGGGATGAGTGCAGTCTATAAGAGAGGATGGGCATGGGGAGCAGTCTGTAAGAGAATAACCTTTAGCTTTTAAGGCATGAAAGGGCCCAAAAAATTTAGGAACCCCCCTTTCCCTTTTTCTCATTAAAAAGGGAAATTTAACTGGGTTAGGAAAAAGGGGGGATAACCCCTTCCATATCCTCTTTAGCTTTTAGCAACCAAATGGTTTGCTAAGCCTCAAAAACCCAAAAAAGGAAATAAAGTCTGCCAAAAGATATGTAAGGTTTAGTAACCCCCCCGTTTTTCGCCCAACGGAAAACATTTTCGGGCAATTCTCTAGTTTTACCACTATATGCTCTGACCTGGAAGCGCTGAATGAACATGACCATAGGTAGTTCCTGTGTCCCTATCAAGACTTCCCGGGCCCCCTGAACTATTGGGTTTAAAATTTTAAAAAATTTAATCGGTAGGTAGACTGCAGCAAGATTAATTGGAATATTTTGGCCCTTTATTTGGTTTTTTAATACTCTAGATTCCCCTTTTTTCATTAATTTTTAATTGTTGTATAAAATTTTCCCCGACCCCTAAAAAAATAGAAGGGTCAATCCCCATTGGAGGCAAATTCACACAGTTAAGAGAGAATCACCTGTAGGTATTTTTAAAATTTTTATTTCTTTCTTTTTATGCGCCAGGAAAAACCCAAAAAAAAAATTTCGGACACTTCTGTTAAATTTTTTTTGGTTTGGCATGAGCTGGATTATGGAGTAGCATACATACAGTAGAGATTGAAAACAGTGGAAGCAAATTTACAAGTGTAAGAAACACTGTAAAGGGTTTTTTTTGAAATTTTAAATTTCTTATCTTTTTTAGCTCCAAATTTTACCAAATTAAAATTTTAAAATTTTTTGTTGGGGTTTAAAAATTGGGTTTTGGCATAAACTGTAATATCCATTAATATACAAAAAGTGGGGGACTATTACAGTGGAAGGAACTTAACAAATTTAAAAGACACTCATTTGTAAGTTTTGTGTTTAACAAAGTGGGCCCTTTGTCAAATTAATAAATGGACAAAATTTTTTTGGGCAATTGTGTAAAAAACTCAATTTGGGTTTTACAAGAACTGGGTTTTTGATTTATGTTTCAAACCCAAAAGAGATCAATTAAAATTGGAAAACAAATTCACATATGTAAACAAAAATTGTCCATAGGTATTTTTAAAATTTTTATTTCTTATCTGCCTTTTACCCAATTTTTAGGGATTTTACAATTATGGGCAAAATTTTTTTTTAAAATCCCCCGTTGATTTTGGGTTTTTGGGCAAAAATTTTTTTTAAATCTCATTTTACCCTGAATGGATTTTGAAAAGTATTTGGGATTTGGGATGTGTTGGGGTTGCGGGGCACCCTTTAAAACCAATCAATGAGATTTTACGAAAAAGTAAATTTGAAGATCCCCAATTTCCCCGAGAAGTTTTAAAATTTACAAATTTTAAGGAAAATCGATAGCAGGCCTTTTTACATTTTTTTATATTTTTCTGCTAAAATTTTATTTTTTCTTTAAAAACCCCTGGGACTTTTAAAAAATTTTAATTTTTTATCTACCTTTTCCCCTCCAGTTATAACAAATTTAATTTTGGGCAATTTTGTAAAAAACTCATTTATTTGGGGGTTTTTTAAAAATTTTGTAAAATTCCCCATTTGGGGGGTTAAACCACTACTGTATTATGGAAATGCTTTAAACTCCCTTTACCAAATTCAAATTTTTTTTAAAAAATTTGTAAAATTAAAAATTTGGGAAGATAAAAAACTTAAAATTTAAAGGCAAAACATGGTGGAAGTAATCTCACAAAAAAAAGAAAAAAAAAGCCATGCTTTATGACCCCTCATTCTATACAAAATTCCTGGACAATTTTGTAAAATCTCATTGATTTGAAATGTGGACAATTTTGTAAAAAACTCATTTGGGTTTGGGACAAACGGGAAAATTTGAGTGCTTTTAACCCCCGATAACCCAAATTAAAATTTTTATAAACTTTAGCTAAATTAACTTAGCATGAGTAATAGACATAAAGTAGAGGTCAATCATGGTGGAAGTAATCTCACAAAAGTAAGAAAAAATTGTCCATGCTTTTATGTCCAGTCATTCTATACAAAATTTTGGGACAATTTTGTAAAATCTCATTGCTTTGGAATTTGGATAATTTTGTAAAATCTCATTGGGTTGGAACGAGCTGGATTATGAAGTGATTTATGTATAGTAGAGGTTAATCACATGAATCACAGTAGAAGCAAATTCAGAAATGTAAGCAAGAATAGTCCAAAGGTATTTTTGCAATTTTTATTTCTTATCTGCTTTTATCTCTTGTTATACCATATTAAAATTTTATAAAAAATTAGTAAAATTTATTTAGCATGAGTAATAGACATATAGTAGCAGTCAATCATGGTGTAATTATTTTCACAAATGTAAGAAAAAATTGTCCATGCTTTTATGTCCAGTTATTCTATAAAACATTTTCGGACAATTTTTTAAATTCTCATCGGTTTGGTATGAACTGGATTATGAAGTGATTTATGTATGTTAGAAGTTAATCACATTAACCACGGTAGATGCAAATTCACAAATGTAAGAAAGAATTGTCCATGATTTTATGTCCAGTTATTCTATACAAAATTTTTGGACAATTTACTAAAATCTCATTGATTTGGAATTTGGACAATTTAGTAAAATCTCATTGGTTTGGCACAAGCTGGATTATGAAGGGATTTATGTATAGTAGAGATTAATCATAGTAGAAGCAAATTCAGAAATGTAAGCAAGAATAGTCCATAAGTATTTTTATTTCTTATCTGCTATTATCTCTCGTTATACCATATTTAAATTTTATAAAATAACATTTATAAAATTCTATACAAAATTTGTAGACAATTTTTTAAAATATCATCGGTTTGGCATGAACTGGATTATGCAGCAATAAACAAATACTACAGGTTAATCATGGTGGAAGCAATTTCACAAATGTAAGAATGGATCCTCCAAAGGGGTTTTTGAAAGTTTTATTTCTCACCAGCTTGTATCTCCTGTATTTACAATTTTGTAAAATTTTGTAAGTCCCATTGTTTTTTTCATAAATTGGCTTATTGAGCAATATGCACATAGTAGAGATAAGCAAATAACACAGAATGGTCCGCAGGATGGGACCAGATGATGAATTAAGATGAATCTTACCTTGCTGGAGCGAGATGACTTCTTCTTAGATTATTTGTAAACACAAGGAGCGGTAATTGAGCGGCACGCTGGGCGTTAGAGCATATTAATAGCTACTTAGAGCGGCTCGCTGACATCATTAAGTACTGAGCTGTCAGACACACGTCTGAGGTTGCTTCTCACATGCAGTGAAGATTAACTGCAACTGATTAATGTTATCACTGGTTCCATGAACTGGAATACGGCTGCCACCTGGGGAAAGATATAGGTTGTCTAGGATAAGGAGAAATTAATTTACCCAGGCCCCCCAACTAACCCGGGGCTCTCTAACAGCACCATGAAAACATTTTTTAAGCCATATGATTGACAATATAGCATGAAATGTATTAAACTACATGACCGGTACCGGCTGTAAACTGCCATTCAGCTAACAATATTATGCCAGCACCTTCCTATTACTGTACCTATAGGCCAACCTGATACCCCTAAATACTATTAGTATTCAGTACATATACTATATATACTAGTGTATCTAAAAAAATTAGAATATCACTGTAAAGATAATTGATATCAATAATTTAAGTCAAATAGAGAAACCCATACATTGTATAGACTCATTACAGTCTGAATTACAAGGTTTAATAGAATAACACTGTTGAGCCCTAAACAAATAAAAAGAAAGCCCCCACGGAGAGCCCCTTTCATTTCAATTTTATATATATAAAATATAAATAATATATATATATATAATATATATATATATATAAATATATAAAATTATATATTTTTTAGTATTGTATATTTACAAATAATATAAAATAGATAGATAGATAGATATGGATATGATATACAGTATATATATGCTATGGATATAATAAGAAATATATTTACTTTACATTTATATGCTACAGATATGATAATGTCTGAGCATATGGAGGAAAAGGAAAGCAGGACAATAACTTCAAAGTGATGGAACCCAAATCAAAATTTTAAATGAGCTCAAGACTAAACAGCAAAATTAATTTAGACTCCTAACTGGACCTTTACAGTTAATTCAGACCACAGGCCAGTCCCTAAAACTAATTCAGAACTGAGGCCATATTCCTAAATTAATTCTCGTGCCCCTCTTTCCCACACAGACTGCTCCTCTATGCTGCCCTCTTTCTTCAGCAGAGTGCTTCTCGTGCCCCTCTTTCCTACACAGACTGCTCCTCCATGCTGCCCTCTTAATTAGGCAGAGTGCTTCTCGTGCCCCTCTTTCCTACACAGACTGCTCCTCCATGCTGCCCTCTTTCTTCGGCAGAGTGCTCCTCATGCCCCTCTTTCCAACACAGACTGCTCCTCCATGCTGCCCTCTTTCTCATGCAGAATGTTTCTCATGCCCCTCTTTCCTACACAGACTGCTCCTCCCTGCTGTCCTCTTTCTTATGCAGAGTGCTCCTCATGCCCCTCTTTCCTACACAGACTGCTCCTCCATGCTGTCCTCTTTCTTATGCAGAGTGCTCCTCATGCCCCTCTTTCCCACACAGACTGCTCCTCCATGCTGCCCTCTTAATTAGGCAGAGTGCTCCTCATGCCCCTCTTTCCCACACATACTGCTCCTCCATGCTCCTACACTTGTGTTTGTTTTATGCAAAATATCATTTGCTTTTTAATAGGACATCAAAGCATAAAAATTCTTCATCATTTGAATATGATATAAAAGTTTAAGCACATAACCTGTAACCGTCTGGTTTCGATAGTCCACTTATAGAGGTTTGACATCAGTCATAATGTCCATTTTCATTACAGAGCCAAGCTCCCATGCAGCTGATTCCTCCACCACACACCAGTGATGTTTTGGGGGATATGGCCTCTTTGTCAATACTTGATATGCTTCTCTTTCAAAAAAAGAATGCTGCTCCATGCTCCCTCTTTCGCACACCGATTGCCTCCTATTGCTGCCCTCTTTCCCACACATACCGTACTTCACTCTCTTCCCCCTCTTTACCACAGACTGTTCCCCTAAACCTCTTTGACATATAATGTCCCCACACATCTAGACTCATATATGCTTGTAGACTGCTTTCTTACACAGACTGCTTCTCGATACCTTTCCCTTCTCATATACTTCTCCCCAATGCCTCACTTTTATGCACTGCTCCCCATGACCCCTTTTCTCATACATTGCTCCCCATTGATCCTACCACATGTAGTAGTGTATATAACAGAAAGCTAGCAACTTGTTACTACCTTAATCGGCCCCCTAAACCTCTGGGGCCCTTAGCATATAGTGTTGCTACCCATTACCTACCACTGCAGAGCTCCCACATGGCCTTGCATTAAGGGGGTAACCATTCCCCTTCCTCCCCAGTCATTTGACCTCCTGTAAACCACTTCACACTGGCTTTTGCCACTCTTTTATCCCATTGACATTAGACTGTGATGTCACCAAAGGTCCTGCACCTCTTCATTTTTCTCCAGGAGCTCCAGTGGATCAATGCATTGTAAGAGATTGGATAGAATGAAAGGTAACACAAACTAGAAAGTTAAAATCATATAGTCAAGAACATGTGAAAATACTGTTGATGATTTTGTTGTTTTTTTCTATAAAGAAGGAATGCAATAGGTGTCCCCTTTTAGGCTGTTGTACTGTAAACAATTGGTAAAATTAAATTCTTTATTAATTTAGATGTAATACAATCATATGGAACTGCGATGGGAGCCTACACTGTCCCCCTATATGCCACCATTATGTGTTATATTTGATATGTTAAAGCTAAAGTTCAGTGGATACAACATGCGACTTCACATACAACACTCTGTGTAACATAGTTGCAGAATTTTCCTTAAGTCTAGCCTTTTAACAGACCTGTTTTAACTGTAGGTATCAATGCACATTGGAGTCTAGGGAATGAGGGGCATGAGGTCTCTATATATAAAGAAGATATGGATGATGCCTCCAATGCCAACACAGGGTTTAAACTGAGACACCGACTCACCGGGGGAATGATAGAGGTGCTTCATTTGATAAATAAAGAATATTGGGGCAATTATTGGTTTCAAGTTCTCCAGACTCAATAGTCTAGAGGAAACAAAAAAAAATCATCAGTAAAATACAAGTTTATCATTCCATTGGATAAAGGACATTCTATGGGGAAGTTTTATTCCATCCATATGGAACAGGGATGGGAACTTACCCAACACCTTTAAAAAGCATTATTACTACTTATTATTATTATTATTTATGTTTATTGGTATCTATTATTTAGTTTTTCATTATTATGATTAATCTATTTATTATCACCTAGTATGTATCATTATTGTTGAAATCTCGTATTTATTTATTTATCTATGATGATAATTATAAATAATTTCTAATTATAATCTTATACTCCTTAGGCTATGTTCACATGGCTTAAACTGGGACGTATCTCGCCCCGTATTTCTACGCCGTACTGCGCTAAATATGGGGCGAGATACGTCCCAGTCATTACGGTAATCCACAGTTCTCATAGAGAACTATGGATTACGTCTCCTCTCCCCGCTCGCACAATATAACGAGAGGGGAGATAAGTGACATGTTAATTACTAGCGGCGAGTACGCGCCGCTAATAATGAATGTCTATGGGGCCGGCGGGCTCCCGTCCCCCTCCGCCCCATGGGAACTCGCGCGAGGTCCCGAACGCTGCCGTAATTGCGGGGCGTAATTGCGGGCCGTAATTACTCCCCGCAATTACATCGTGTGAACATAGCCTTAATCTTTTATACTATTTATCTATTCATTATTTTTATAATCTAATATTTCTTATTATTGTTACATGTTATTTCTCTATGATGATGGTTATTTTTATTATTCATTTATTGATATTATTATTATTTATCTCTTTATTGTTGATACCAATAATTAGAAGAAAGTCATAATCAAAAACATTTCATTGTTAATTCAGATGATGCACAATTATCATAGGAAGCTTTCTTCTTTCCCACAGAATAGTCTTAGGATCTTGCTAAGTTCTCTTATTTTGCGGAACAGCATGGCGGGCAATGACTATATTTTTCAGCATTATATATTTTGTATATATGTGTTTGGCACTCAGTCTGAAAAACAGAGTTAAAAAATGTAAAACAGTGATACTTTCTGAAAAATATAAACATATTAATATTTGGATCATAAATATGGAGCTACAATGGGGATTTACTCTCCACCTTCTTTCCCTACATTCTATATTATTGTTATTATTTATTTACTTCGTTGATAGCTTAAAATAAAGACACAGAGTCATCAAGTCCAACCTTGTCCATCAAGTCCAACCCTACTACGTGGATCCAGAAGAAAGCAAAAATCCCTAGGAGGTGCATACCCCCACCTAACATGTGGCTTTTATAGTACTGTTGTCTTCTTATGTCCAGCTCCAGGTGTTCAATATTTATTTATTCCATTTCCATGGAACAGTAACTTAAGCATGTATTATTTTTAAATTGGAAAATTGGATTTCCCAGCCCAATCCTAGAGCAGAAAACAGTGGGAACCCAAACAGAGGCATAACTTCAAGCTCCTGGGCCCCAATGTACCTTTTATAATACAAGTGTCTTCTTATGTGGCGGAAGGGCCTTTGGATACACACAGGCTGCATGGCTTGGTACTGCTACCTCTACGCCCTTGAACCCAAACCATCAGACGATATTTTCATGATATTGGGCTACGACGTCTATTTCCAGGTGTTAGATTTCAATTTATTCCATAGATATGGAACAGTAATGGGTGCGTGGTGTGGACCCTTATTTGCCAGTGTTATGTATTATTTTTAAATAGTGAATTTGGATGTCACATTCCAAGCCAATGGTGGCAAACAGTGTGGACTCAAAAGAGGCATAACTTAAAGCTGCTGGGCCCTAATGTAAATTCTGTTAAAGCACCCCCATCTACCATATAATAAAGGTCTCTTCTTCTGAGGAAGAGAGACGTGTGTTCATCTTCAGGCTCCAGGGCCTGTTGGCTAATGCTACCTCTGCACATCTGATAACTATACCCCTGGACCCAAACTTTCAGAAGCTATTTACATGACAGACATTAAGCTTCAGGTGTTTAATTTCAATTTATTCCATATCTATGGAACAGTAATGGACCCAAATTTGCCAGCGTTATGTATTATTTTTTGAATCGTGAAATTGGATGTCGCATCCCAAAACTATGGTGGCAAACAGTGTGGACTCAAGAGGCAGAACTTTAAGTTGCTGGGACCCAATATAAATTCTATTAAAGGGCCCCCATCTTCCATATAATACCGATCTCTTCTTATGAGAAAGAGAAACTTTTGTTAGTCTTTAGACTCGAGAGCCTATTGGCTAGTGCTACCTCTGCACCTCTGATAACTATGCCCCTGAATCCAAACTATCAGAAGGTATTTACTTGTCAGACATTAAGCTCCAGGGGCCACATGTATGAAAACTATCTAGGTCTAAAACTCACTTTGCTGCCCATAGCAACCAATCAGAGCACCCCTTTCATTTTTCTAGAGCACTATATGAAATGAAAAGGGCGCTCTGATTGGTTGCTATGGGCAACAAAGTGTCTCTTAGATTTAGACAGTTTTCATACATGTGGCCCCAAATGTTAAATTTCCATGTCCACGGAACAGTGGCAAACAGTGTGGACTCAAAAGAGGCATAACTTAAAGCTGCTGGGCCCCAATGTAAATTCTTTTAAAGAACCCCCATCTACCATATAATACCGATCTCTTCTTCCGAGGAAGAGAGACTTTTGTTCATCTACAGGCTCCACAGCCTGCTGGCTAATGCTACCTCTGCACCTCTGATAATTATGTTCCTGGACCCAAACTTTCAGAAGCTATTTACATGACAGACATTAAGCTCCAGGTGTTTAATTTCGATTTATTCCATATCCACGGAACAGTAATGGGCCCAAATTTGCCAGCGTTATGTATTATTTTTGAATCATGAAATTGGATGTCACATCCCAAACCTATGGTGGCAAACAATGTGGACTCAAAAGAGGCAGAACTTTAAGTTTCTGGGACCCAATATAAATTCTATTAAAGGGCCCCCATCTTCCATATAATACCCACTCTTCTTATGAGAAAGAGAAACTTTTGTTAGTCTTTAGACTCCAGAGCCTATTGGCTAGTGCTACCTCTGCACCTCTGATAACTATGCCCCTGAATCCAAACTATCGGAAGGTATTTACTTGTCAGACATTAAGCTCCAGGGGCCACATGTATGAAAACTATCTCGGTCTAAAACTCACTTTGCTGCCCATAGCAACCAATCAGAGCACCCCTTTAATTTTTCTAGAGCACTATATGAAATGAAAAGGGCGCTCTGATTGGTTGCTATGGGCAACAAAGTGTCTTTTAGATTTAGACAGTTTTCATACATGTGGCCCCAGGTGTTCAATTTCCATGTCCACGGAACAGTAATGGTAGCCTGGCACGGTCCCTTATTTACCAGCATTATGGATTATTTTTGAATAGTGAAATTGCATGTCAAATCCCAAGTCTAGTGTGGACCCAAACTATCAGAAGGTGTTTTCAGAACATTGGGCTACAAGCCAGACACCAGGCTCCAGGCTTTCCATATAGATTTATTCCATATCCACGGAACGATAATGGGTACACAGTTAGGGCCCTTATTTGCCAGCAATATGTATTACTTTTTAATTAGTGAAATTGGATGTCATCATAGTATCTTTGGGACTTGTTACCTCTCTGGTGCCACAAAAATGTCCTTCAGATACTTTATATCTTTGTCTTCGCCTTCTTAGAATGTAACATTGACGTCAAAGCTCCATGGTCCTAAATAGTAAAAAAGGTGAGAAAAGTTATCGGGTGATGTTTATGAGGTTTTTTTTTTTTTTTTTTTTGCTGTTTTCATCCTGATGGAACTGTATGATATACGGATATGTTCTCGGACTGATTGGTAATATCCTGGTCTGGTTGACCAGATTAGATCTTGATGGATGGTTTCTATCTTCTTGCGGTGACTCTTTGTCCCCATATATTGGGCCTTGTGAGTTCTTTATGTCCTTCATGTTCTCTGTGCTTTAACCCCTCTACTACACTCTTGGCCTCATACAAGTCACAGGCTCTGAATTCCGTTCTTTACACAAATATACTGTACATGAGCATTTGTTTATATGATACATTGTAAAACATATATATTAAATATCTATAGTAATAATAATAGTGATGTGTAGAGATTTTTTGCCAGGTACTTAGTGCAGATGCAAGTTAATATTGCTGGAAATTTTTGCAGACCTCAGGCCAGATACATGCAGCAGCTTTATCTGCGTCTAAGGATTACATTACCTGATTGTCTTGGAGCTATATTTGGAGGAACGCCTGAGTAAGCATATTTTTAATCTGTGACATCAGAGGACAAATGTGACTGCAGAATGTGAGAGCAGATGAGGGGACGAGGGAAGGAAAAATTACATATCTATAGCACTTTCACTTATTCACCCACCAATATTTACCATAGTTATATGGGTTTCACATTACACTGTAGATTTCACAGCCATCAGAACTGTATACGTGCCCAGCAAAAGTGAATACAGGATGTAACTCAGGATCAGTACAGGATAAGTAATGTATGTACAGTGACTGCACCAGCAGAATAGTGAGCGCAGCTCTGGGGTAAAATACAGGATGTAACTGAGGATCAGTACAGGATAAGTAATGTATGTACACAGTGACTGCGCCAGCAGAATAGTGAGTGCAGCTCTGGGGTATAACACAGGACGTAACTCAGGATCAGTACAGGATAAGTAATGTATGTACAGTGACTGCGCCAGCAGAATAGTGAGAGCAGCTCTGGGGTATAACACAGGATGTAACTCAGGATCAGTACAGGATAAGTAATGTATGTACACAGTGACTGCACCAGCAGAATAGTGAGCGCAGCTCTGGAGTATAATACAGGATGTAACTCAGGATCAGTACAGGATAAGTAATGTATGTAACAGTGACTGCGCCAGCAAATAGTGAGCGCAGCTCTGGGGTAAAAATACAGGATGTAACTCAGGATCAGTACAGGATAAGTAATGTATGTACACAGTGACTTCACCAGCAGAATAGTGAGCGCAGCTCTGGGAGTAATAACACAGGAGTAACTCAGGGTCAGTACAGGATAAGTAATGTATGTAGACAGTGACTGCACCAGCAAAAGTGAAAGTAGCTCGGGGATAAAACAGGATGTAACTCAGGATCAGTACAGGATAAGTAAAAGTTTTGTACACATGACTGCACCAGCAGAATAGTGAGTGCAGCTCTGGAGAAATTACAGGATGTAACTCAGGATCAGTACAGGAAAGTAATGTATGTACACAGTGATGCACCAGCAGAATAGTGAGTGCAGCTCTGGGAGTATAATACAGGATGTAACTCAGGATCATACAGGGTAAAGTAATGTATGTACATGACTGCACCCACAATAGTGAGTGGCAGCTCTGGGGGAAATACAGGAGTAACTCAGGATCAGTACAGGATAAAGTAATGTAAGTACACAGTGACTGCACCAGCAAAAAAAGTGAATGCAGCTCTAGGGATAATACAGGATGTAAATCAGGATCAGTACAGGATAAGTAATGTATGTACACAGTGACTGCACCACAGAATAGTGAGGCAGCTCTGGAGGATAATACAGGATGTAACCAGGATCAGTAACAGGGTAAGTAATGTGTGTACACATGACTGCACCAACAGAATAGTGAGTGCAGCTCTGGTATAATACAGGATTAACTCAGGATCAGTACAGAAATAAGTAATGATGTACAGTGACTGCACCAGCAGAATAGTGACGCAGCTCTGGAGGAATAATACAGGATGAACTCAGGGTCAGTACAGGATAAGTAATGTATGTACAGGACTGCCCAACAGAATAGTGAGGGCACCCCTTAAGTATAAACAGGATGTAACTAGGACAGTACAGCATAAGGAATGTATGTACGATTTACTGCACCAGCAGAATATGGGGTGCAGCTCTGGAGTATAAAAACAGGATGTAATCAGGATCAGTACAGGATAAGTAATGTATGTACACAGTGACTGCACCAGCAAATAGTGAGCGCAGCTCTGGAGTATAATACAGGATATAACTCTGTAATCATACTATCTGTACTGATCCTGATTAATGTATATACTCCGAACGCACTCACCTTCTGCAGGTGCAGTCACTGTACATACATTGCTATCCGTACTGACCCCGAGTTCATCCTGTATTATACTCAAAAACTGCACTCACTATTGCTGGTGCAGTCACTTGTACATACATTCTTACTGTACTGATCTGAGTTACATCCGTATTATACTCCAGAGCTCTCTCACTATTCTGCTGGTGCAGTCACTGTACATACATTACTATCCTGTACTGTCCTGAGTACATTCTGTATTATAATCCAAGCGCACTCACTATTCTGCGGTGCAGTCCCTACATACATTATTATCCTGTATGATTTCCGAGTTAAAATCCGTATTATTACCAGAACTGCACTCACTATTCTGTGGTGCAGTCCACTGTGTACATACAATACTTATCCTGTACTGATCCTGATTACATCCTGTATTAACTCCAGAAATTGCACTCACTAATTAGCTGGTGCAGCACTGTGTAAAATTACTTACCTGTATGATCCCGAGTTACACCCGTATTATCCTCAGACGCACTCACTATTTTGCTGTGCAGTCACTGTACATACATTACTATCCCGTACTGATCCGAGTTACACTCCTTAATTATCCCAGAGCTGCCCTACATTTGCTGGGCAGTCACTGTGTACATACATTACTTATCCTGCACTGATCCTGGGTTACATCCTGTATATCCTCCAGAGCTGCACTCACTATTCTGCTGGTGCAGTCACTGTACATACATTACTTATCCTGTAAATGATCCTGAGTTACTCCTGTATCATACTCCAGAGCTGCACTCACTATTCTGCTGGTGCAGTCACTGTACATACATTACTTATCCTGTACTGATCCTGTGACTGGACCAGCAGAATAGTGAGTGCAGCTCTGGAGTAAATCACTTATAAACCGCCAATCTTTTTATATTAGAAGGGAATTAATGTTCTAAACTCCAATTTATCTAAAAACAGCCAGAACTGACTCATATGTATAAATTCAGACAACCATTATTTTCATGTTAATATCATCGTTAATCATTCACTGCTCAGCTCATAATTCTGTCGTAGTTGGCCAAGTATAACAGGGAGGCCAGATGTGGAGTCTCTGATGGCTGCAACTTACAACTATTCAGAGGTTAGCAAAACATTGGAAGCCTAGATAAACAGACTATTTGTGGACAAATGCTCAAATTGGAGACTATCCATGGCTGGACCCGGACACTACGTAAGGGGTAGAGTCTCCTTTTAAACTCACAATTTTTTTATGCCTCAATTGATGAAGCTGTATGAGATTTTGTATTTTTTTACTGTACCATTTTGGGGTATGAGTAACATTTAATTTATATTAAAAAAAAAAAGGGGGGGGGGAAAAAAGGTGAAAAAAATTTTTTTTTTTTTTTATTTTTTTAACAATTTTTTCGAATCTCTGCATATTTTATATTAATTTTTGCCCGTTGTTTTTTTTTAAATTTTTAAGTTTTATATTTTTTTCAATCTTTTGAACTTGCTAAATTTTATTTTTTCCTACTTTTTCATTTTAACTATAAATTTAAATAAAATAACGTACCTATGTATTTCAGTGCACTGTCCTATAAAACACAGACAGCCCAAAACGTGCCACAGACCCCGGGCCAACTAACCAAGACATAGTAGCTGCTAGGGGGCCCCCAGGGCTGAGGGGCCCAACCAGGTAGGTCATTTTAATTTTTGTTGGTGGCTTTTGGCCCAGAGACCCTTTAGGGACACAATATATATGGTGCGATTTACAAGTACATAGTTTTTTGGCCGAGAAAAACAGACGTCCACCAGTTCACCCCATTGTGCTACATTTTTGATCGAGGAAGGCATAACCCCCCTATATTACTTTTATGCTGCTGTTTTTTTTTCCGGCAATTTGTCTGAGACCCCCTTTATTTTGCTATGGGGCCCTATGGATACTACAAATGAAAAAAGTTCTTATCCCTGGAGGAGGCACGGTTGAGTTGAGTTAGTCCTCTGAGATATCCTGCACACAATTGGGGGGACCAGCTCCAACCGGGGGGGAAATTTTTCCTTTTTAAAAATCCAACTTTTTTTTCATCACATAACAATAAAAGTCTTCCAGTGATACATAGTTTAGACACACATGGAATCCACCCCGTTTTCGGAATGATCCTTAAATTTGCGCAGTAGGGCGTGATTATATTTCCCTCTTCTATCACGTGCCCTTTTACCCGCTGCCCCCCAAGGGGGGGAAAAAACCCCGGGAGAACACATACTAAAACACAATAAAACACAATATAACCAATAAAAAACAATTATCATAACAACAAATACATTAGGGTAATGATCGCAAACCCGCCATATGTATATCCTTTAAATCAGGCATCCTCAAATTGCAGCCCTCCAGCTGTTGGGAAGCTACAACTCCCATCATGCATTTATATAATCTGTAACAGTGGGAATGATGGGAGTTGTAGCTTCCCAACAGCTGGAGGGCTGCAATTTGAGGATGCCTGCTTTAAAGGGGTTTTGCCAGGATGCGAGTTCCTTACCTCCTTATCAGCAAGGGAGTAGAATATAAACAAATCATGCTGAGGCATGAAGGCTGCATGGGGAGAGAGGGAGGGGGAGGCGGGGGGTGGAAGCAGAGAGTGAGGGAATAAAGGGGAAGCGTTCTAAAAAAATTAAAATCAATAATGGACATTTGCAACAAAAACAGTGCATTTCTTTATACAGGCAGACACAGGCCTCATACAACTGCAAATTTCTCCAGCACTTGGAAAATGATTTTCATTGTTTTACACTGTTCATCAGAATAAGGGAAGGTGGTTTACCGCAAAACGGAGGGCCTGTCAGCTCCTTTTGGTCGTTGTCTTAAATGGCAAACTTTAGATAAAAAAAAAAAAATAAGGGGGACTGAGCACTTGTGTTAAGGATTCACAGGGCTTACTTTTTTGTAATCTCATTTTTATTTAGAAAAAAAGTGATTAAAATTACCCTTTTTGGGGGAGGTCCCACGGTTTCAAAACATTACATTGGTGGCCAAAAAAAAAAAACAAAAACCCCTTTTAATTTTTTGATTCTTGCAATAGTCTTGTTTTTGGGGCCAATTCAAGGTTTCTCCCTTAATGGATTTTTCTAGCTCCGCCCCTGCCAGGAAGCTTTGTAAGGGGAACCAAAAATGTCCTTAAAAGGGAAAAGTAAAAAAACACCAGTGGGACTTAATTTTAAATTTGCCCCCTTGCCCATTGGTTTCTACATATTCACGCGGTGTTCCACAAATCGCTATTGATGCAGCCCCACCCAAAAAGGGGTAAACACTTTTGGTTTAAAAAGCTCTCAGGTTCCTTGTCACTTTCTTGGGACGCCTCCGCTTCATATATCCCTCGCCATTATTCAACTGTAAAAAGGGTGCCCAAGAATTTGCAAGCTCAGGAGTGAAGTATGGCGGCCATGTGGGTGGTCAACCCAGGCTTTCACTGGGGGTGCAGTATTAGTCATTTATATACAAACATTACAATAAATGTAAACAGCATGGGGCAGGGGCCAAAAAGGGGGGGCACTGCTGGGCTCTATTCTACCTTCTCACAACGGAACATTAATAAAATAGTAAGAAGGGGGAAAATATGTTCGAAGGCTTAGAGGTGAGCAGTAAAAAAACAATGAGGTTTTTCCTGCTCAGCCCTGAGTCCTGACCAGGCAATGACGCACATGGATTATTATGCTAAGCGAGCTGCGGAGGATTTTTCAGGCGGGGGGGGATCGTGCCCGGGAAGGTTGTGTTGCCTACACGGACCCCCTGAGGGGGGTCAAATGAAGGGGACGGTCATTAAAAAGGGGGCTAGCTCAATTTCACCAATTTTGCTCCGGCCTAATTTTAATGGGCCTTAAAAGGATAAACTGGGAGGAAATTATTCATGTGTACATAGCGTTCTATCACCGATCAAAATTTACAGTATAATTCGGGAGTTAATGCAAAAAAATACTTTTCGACTGGGATTAAGGGGTTTTAACCATTATACTCCAGTCACGTTCACAGCTAAAATAGACTCTTATTATCAGTTCTCGTTCCAGATGGCCAAATTTGGGCGAACTCCTTATTATCGAGGTCACGTAGGAAAAAAGCAAAAATTTGAGGGTTTATTACCTCCTCTGCATCAAAGCGGGAAAAAATTTTTACCTTTTGCTCTAGTCGCTTTCAAAATCAACAAAAAATTTCTCTTGTAACTCCCAGTCACATTCACAAATCTTTAATTTTGGGGGGTTCTTAAATTCTGAGGTCTACTTTCAAAAGCTGAACTTTGAATTCTTATATTTTAACTTCCCATTCACATTCAAGTGAAAATTGGGACTCTATACGTTAGGGGGTTCACATTTAAAATAGCCAGGGAATTTTTCTACACTTATACTCAGTTCACATTCAAAGCAGAACTGATCTTATACCTCCAGGTTCCACATTCAGAGTGATTTTTTTGACTCCTTATTTTACTCCACTCACCAATGCAAAAGTGGAAAATGTGGGGCTACTTATAAACTAAGGAGGTCATATTCAAAAAGCAGAAACCATTGGGGGGACTTCTTATTAATCTCACACATTTCAACACTAAAAATTTTTTGGCCTTCCTTATACTACCACTTCAATTCAAACGCAAAAAAAGTTGGAACTCTTGTACTCCTCACTCACACTACAAAGCTAAAAAAAAATTTGAACTTGTATTTTTAACTAGTCACCATTTCAAAAGCAGAAATTTGGAACTCCTTATAAACCTCCAGGCCCAAAATTCAAAGCCAAAAAAAAATTTTTGGGGGATCTTGTACTCCCATTCAAAATTCACAAGCAAAAAAAAATTTTGGACTCTTATACTTCCACTTCACATTCAAAAGCAAAAAAATTTAGTCCTCTTATACTCCCTAACACATTTCAAAAGCCTATAACAAATTGAAAATCTTTTATAACTTCCGTTAACAATTCAAAAGCGGGGAAAAAATTTTGAACGTTCTTCATACTCACACATTCAAAAGCTTTATTTGGGGGATTCTATTACTCCACTCAACATTCAAAGGCTAAAATTTGACTTCCTTGTAACTTCCACTCACTTTCAAAAAAGCGGAAAACATTTGACTTCGTATAATCCACCTCAACAATTCAAAGCGAAAAATTTTGATCTTCTTATAATCAAACACAAATTCAAAAAGATAAATTTGGACTCCTCTACTCCACTAAAAAAACCATTTCCAAAAGCGTAAAAATAATTTTGGACCTCCTATTTACTCCACTCTACACTTCAATTTTAAAAATCTTGGGAACCACTGTTTTTTTACTAGGAGTCACATTCAAAATGCACGGAAATTGGGACTTTAATACTCCAGTCCCACATTAAAACGGGCAAAATTTTTTGGACTTTGTTTTTACTTTACAACTTTCACATTCAAAATGAGACAAAATTTTTGAACTCTTATTTATCCCCCCACACATTCAAATGGCTAAAAAACAAACATTGAACTCTTATACTCCAGTCACATTTTCCAAAAAAAGCGGAAAAAATTTGGACTTCCTATACTTACTTCAACCACATTCCAAAAGGCTATCATTTGGACTCCTCAGTACTTCCACTCACCATTCAAAAATCTTCAAATTTGACTTCTTATACTCCAAAAATTCAAAAGCAAAAATTTCTGGGAATCTTATTAACTCAACTCAACATTCAAGCGCATAATAAAAAAAAAAGGTCCTCGTTTTGTTCCTCCTCAGTACATTTCCACAAAAGACAAAAAAATTTGGGACTCTTGTATCTTTCCTTTTGTCACATTTCCAAAATCCTTAAAATTTGGGGGAATTTCTTTATACGTTCCACAACCATTCAATAAGCTTAAAACTTGGAATTCATATACTCCAGGGGGTACCACATTCAAAAGCGAAATTTTGGTCTCTTAATTACTCACATCAACATATTCAAAAAGCTATATTTGGGACTCCTCCTATTTTTACACTCCACTCACATTCAAAGCTAAACAAATTTTGGGGACCTCGTTGTACTCCACCTCACATTCAAAAACGCGAAAAAATTTGGACTCTTATACTTCAAACACATTTCAAAAAGCTATATTTGACTCTTATACTCCACACATCCAAAAAAAGGCTATATTGTGGACTCATATTTTACTTCCATCACACTATCCAAAATCTTTAATTTGGTACTTCATTATACTCCCACCACATTCCAAAAAGCCAAAAATTCTGGCTACCCTATTATTTACATTTTCCTCACTCCATTTCAAAAGCAAAATAATACGACATAAAAATGTCTCGTGTGCTCCAGTTCCCACATTCCAAAAGCAAAAACAAATTTTGGACTCTAGTAATCCATTTTCACAATCAAAAATCTTAAAATTTTGATATTATTCTACCACCCATCATTCCAAAAAAAGCTAAAAAATTGAAAACTTCTTTTTACTTTCCCAAGTCACATGCAAAAGCTATGTTGATTGGGTCTTTGCAGCACATTCATTTTTTGTGTTCCATGGGAACTGTGGACAATCAGGGTGGGCATGTTGGGCTCTGGTCTAGCTAATGGGTGGTGACTGGGAGAGAGGAAAAATATGGGTTTAAAATTTTTCTATTTTAGGGAAAAACTCTTCTAAGTATTCAATATACTCCACAGAGGAATCATGATGTTAATTTTTAAAAAAAGGGCATTTATTCGTAGTGGGAACATATTATAACAAAGGATTTTTTAAAATTGGAGGGACCCACGGGATCATTATTATTACCTGTTATATAATAAATAAAGTACAAGGAATCTCTGGCCCTGTATTATGGTATTATAACACAAACAGGACGGAGGCTCGAATTTCACGCAGGCTAAGATGTGGCTTGATAATACAAAGTTTCCAGGCATCACCTGCAGGTATATCTCCTCTTGCAGGGGCCCATGTTGGGGAGGTTTAATATAACGGGGGAAAATGATTATCTTATTGGTTTATAGTCAGAAAGGGTTCACAGCAGTGTCTTCATCAGATTGGGGGATTCCTGCCCAGTTCCAAATACAAATTTGGGAGAGAATTTCTTCTTTTTTAGGGGCACCCTCCCCCCTTTTTTGGTTGGGTTCCATTGACTTGAAAAAAAAAACATAAAGCTTCATGGGGAACTTACCCCTTACAGGTCTTCAGGGGACCACAGCTGTTAGGTTGGATCAAAAAGTTCTATGTCTGTTTCTAGCAAACGGGCATTATTTGTTGGATTTAGTAGGTAGTGAGTAAAAGGCATGGAGGCCATCTTCCCAAGTAATGGTACCAGCCCACAATTAATTTGTTTCCAGTTTCCTTTCTCTTATTCACCTCTTGAGGGGACTTTTCAGTGCACCACTGAATTACCCCAATGTGCATTGGCCTGAGGGCGCTGGCGCATGGGGACACAACCCCTTGTCCTTGGTTTGTAGGGACCTTCACCCCACTTTTTTTACTTTTATAAGGCGGACTTCTCTTTTCTGGTGTAAAACCAAAGGAAATTTACCCCCACTGTAAGCAATAAACTACAAAGGCACCGCCCATGCCATATACCATATACACCCCCACGATACCCTGTGCCCTCAGGGGGTCCGTGTCATCAGTGCAGGGAATGACTCTATTACAGTAAAGATCTGAATGTGCAATCCATCCATATGGTAATATGTGTAAATATAGGAAGAGAAATGAGCTAAATAGCAACAGCGCCCCCTGGGAACTAAAAATAACGACATGGATGAGAGGAGAACCACAAATCTCTCCAATGTGACCGGATTGAAACACATATTTCCTTAAATACTCTGCACTGCTATCAACTTGTACTTTGTATTCACCTCCTCACATTATGACACTGACCCGGTAACACAGTAACTAACTAGTTTAGAGATGTGAACAGAGCGCTGCCCCCCATAAAAGCAGCACGCTCCCCTTCTGCTGCTGACATAGGCCTGGGTCACATTAGGTCGCACAGCTCTTAGTCTGAATACCCTCCTATGTCTAAAAGGGTGCAGTCGAACCAAAGTCACTACGGTTTCTTAAAAGGCCCAAACCACATCCGAGTTACCATGTCTCCAAGACCAAGAATGTTTCCATTGACCTTCATTCTAAATTGTGGCTTCTTATCATGTAATGTAGCATTCACACATGTACCGGTAATAATAATGCTATAATACACCCACATCCACTGTGTGTAGAGTACCAAACTATGTACAGGCTGCACCCCCCCGTATAAAGCCCCAGGTCCCAAGACGCCGGGGCGGCTTTTCTCCCATAAAAAACAGGGTGGAAGACTAAAAACTTTGTGTCCCCCCCTCTGGGGCTATCCGGGGCCGGGTTGGGGCATAAAAGATTTTTATCCACAATGTAGATTTGACATTCCAGGGGGATCTCATTCCTGAAGAACATAAAGAGCATAAAAATTCGAAACCAAAATGTGCAACAATCAAAAATACAGAAAATAAATCAGATTTTTAACATTTTTAATAAGACAGAAAACAATATAAATAATGGTAAAAAAAAATAAATAAAATATTTCCCATTAAATACAAAAATGTTTTCTTTGAATTTTTAGGATTTTGACTTTCTTTAGATTTTTGCTATTTTGCTTTAATTTTACGTTTATCATTTGATTATACATTTGTATTGTATTTCCGTTTTTTAGGTAGTGTAACAACATTTTATTTATTGTGTTTTGTTAGTTTTGAATGTCATTACAGCTTTTCTGCGTTTTTAAAATTTTCTTTTCTTTTATTAAAGTCGTTTTTGTTTTTTTGTTTATTTAATTTTATCTGAGGTTTTGTTAAAAATTTTAATCTATTTATTGCAATTTTATTATTTTTTCCTAAACTTTTTTTGCATGTTTTTAAGGGAACCTGCCCCTAGGGGTTTTGCCCCCCTTGTGAGGGCAGCACAAGCCAGGTTAAAACCCGCTTTCCCAACGCTGTGTCCCTTATTTTGAAAAGCTGGAGTTTTGGTATTTAATGCTCAAAACTTATTCTTTAGAGGTGTTAGCCCCGCCCCAAAAGGCTTAGCCCCGCCCCACCGACTTTTTTTCACATTATTCGACCTATTCAAAGTAAATAGGTTTATCAGTTTAGGTGGGGGCGGGGGGCTATACCGATGGGGGGTTTGAAAAAAAACTGAATCTTTATATGACTCTTTTTTTGACTGAAAACTGCAGATTTTTCTAGCTTGTGCTGCCCTCAGCAAGGGGGGCATAAACTATGTGACAGGTTCTCTTTAATGTTCTAATTTTTTACATTTTATAGCTTTATGTACATGGCATTTCAGTTTTTATGTAGTGTTTTTTGATTATTTTGTTAAAGTAAAAAAAAGGACAAAAAAAAAAACAAAATTTTATATATTTAGCAAAAAATAATTTTACAAATAATAATATAAATTAATATCCCCAAAAACATTATTTCAAAAATTAATAAAGTACCCCCTTCAAATTTTCGGGGGGACAACACTGAATTTTAGGCCCACTTTGTAAAATGAAAAGTAGTCAGTCCCCGGCTTGTTCAAAAGGGAAAGGGGGTTTGCCCTCAAATAACCAACATCAATGTAAAAACCCGCGGGGGGAAAAAGTGAGGAAAACCCCTAATTGACAACAAAAGTGAGTACCCCCCAAAAAGGGACGCAAAATTTTAAGGATCCCCCCAAAGTGAAAAACAAATGTGAGTAAAACCCAAAAGGGGACACCCAAAAGTGGGGGCCCCCCCCCCCCTAAAAAAGTGACACAAAAGTGGGGGAAACCCCCCCTAATGAAATTTGACAAATTGTGTCCAAAGGGGGTCAGTTTTTATGTGGCTCCCTTTTTTTCCCTGCACTGTCTTAATTTCTCTTGGGCCTGGAGGCCCAACTAGAGCTTCACCGGCTGAAAAGCCACTGGATCCTTTTCCCCTCCTCCATGAGGGACACCCACGGGCTGGGGAAATGTTAGGGACCTTGTGCTCCTCCCCCTTTTCTTTTTGGGGGAGGCCCACAGTTGTTTCCAGGGGGTTTAGGTCTGGGACACTTGGTTAGTCCAGCCCCCTTTTTACCCTCATTTTTCTTTAGCGAGGCAGGGGGCGTCTTGGAGGGGGTTTGGGTCATTATGTTGGTTTACTGCCCTGGGGGCCCCAGAAGGGGGGGATCTTTGCTCGGCTTCGGGGTTTGTCACTTAATGACCCCCTTTCCCTTTGGTTCCCTCAAGGGAACTGTAGCTCCCACACCGGCCAGCACTCAGGGCCCCCCAAAAAACCTTTGACCCCCCCCACCTTTGTTTGACTAAGGCAGACACACTTTTCTTTGCCCTTTCCTCCCCTGGTTCCCTGCCACCCCACGCTTGAAACCTTTCAAAAACAAAATTAAGTTCATCTTGGTCTCATCAGAGCACAGGAATGGTTTCAGTTTTTCCATGCCCTTTGTCTGCTTGGTCTTCAGCAAACTGTTTGTGGACTTTCTTGTGCTCATCTTTAAAAGGGTTTCCCTTCTGGGCAACAGCCATGCGGGGGCCAAAGTGATCCCAGTTTTGGGGCATATGGTTTTAGCACTGACGGGCCTGACCCCTCCCCTGTTAACCTATCCCAGAAAGGCGGGGCAGCACCCCATCTTGGATATGACGCTGAGCACGGGCATTTAGCTTCTTTGGTTAAAATATTTAAATTGTTTGTACGGTTAAAAAGAAGCCCAGTGTCCATAAAGGGGGGAAAACCCTGTCTTTTTTTAAAACCGCTGTATGGTTTGGGGCCCCGCGTTTGCGTCAGTTTTCAGGGTGTTGGTTTCTGCAGCCCCGGGTTTTCCGGGGTGTTGGCTCTGCAGCTAGTGTCGGGTTTGGTTTGGGCCGCAGCTCAGGGGTAGGGGGTTGGGGGTTGCAGTCATTTGTCAGGGTGTTTGCCCCTGCACCCTCGGGGTGTCGGGTTTTTTGCGCTGGTCAGGTCAGGGTGTTTTGCGTTTGCAAGCTCAGTGTCAGGGTTTTTTTGCGCGAAGCTCGTGTAAAGGGTTTGTTTGCGTTTGCGGGCTCAGTGTCAGGGTTTTTGCGCTGCAGCTCAGTTTCGGGGTTTGTTGGGCTGCGTTCAGTGTCAGGGTGTGGGGGCGGGAAAGCTCAGTGTCAGGGTGTTGGCCCCCGCGCTTGCAGTCGGGGTTCGGTTTTGGCGCGGGCGTCAGTTTTCAGGGTTTTGGGGGCGCTGAGTCAGTGTCGGGGGGTGTTGGCGCTGCAGCTCGGTGTCGGGTTTTGGGCCCCCCGGCTGCAGCTAAAGTGTGGGGTGTTGGCCCCCGCGCTGCAGCTCAGTGCCCGGGGGGTTTTGGGGCCCCCGCCCCTGCGGGCTCAGTGTGGGGGTTGTTGGCGCTGCAGTCAGTGTCGGGGGTTGGCGCTGCAGCCCCAGGGGTGGGGGTTTTTGGCGTTTGCAGCTCAGTGCCCGGGCGTCGGCGCTCGCTTTCATTTGTAAAGGGGGTTTGGGCGTTTGCAGCTCAGTGTAAAGGGGTTGGCCCCCGCCTGAAAGTCATTTGTCAGGGGTTTTGTTGGCGCTGCGCTCAGTGTCTTGGTGTTGGGCTGCAGTCAGGGTCGGGGGGGGTTTGGCCCCGGGCGTTTCCTTTTGTCAGGGTGCTGGCGCCGCAGCTCAGTGTCAGGGTTTGGTGGCGCCGCAGCTCAGTGTCGGGTTTTTGGGGCGCCGGCTAAATTTTGTCGGGGGGTTGGCGCTGCAGTTCTTTTGTCGGGGGGTTTGGGCGTTTGCGCTCAGTGTCAGGGGGGTTGGCGTTTGAGTCAGTGTCAGGGGGTTGGCGTTTCAGTCAGTGTCAGGGTGTTGGTCCCCGCGCTGCGTTTCGGTTTTCGGGGTTGTTGGCGCTTCGCTCAGTTGGGGTTTGTTGGCGCTAGCACTCAGTGCCCGGGGGTTGTTGGGCTGCGGGCTAAAGTGTCAGGGGGGTTGGCGCTCCCGGGCTCAGGGTCAGGGGGTTGGGCCCCCCGCGCTGCTGTTTGTGTCAGGGGGGTTGGCGCTCCGGGCTCGTGTCAGGGTTTTGGGCCCCCCCGGCGTGAAGAAAGTGTCAGGGTTTTGGGCCCCCCGGGGCTGCAGTCGGGTTTTCAGGGTGTTGGCCCCCGGTGCAGCTAAAGTGTGGGGGGTGTTGGCCCCCCGCTGGGGTCGGTTTTCGGGTGTTGGCGCTGGCCGTGTCAGGGGGTTGGCGCTGCGTCTGTTTTGGGGGGGGTTGGCGCTGCGCTCATTTGTCAGGGGGTTGGCGCTGAACCAGTGTCGGGGGGGTTGGGGGTGCAGCTCAGGGGCCCAGGGGGGTGGGCGCTGCGGCCAGTGTCGGGTTTGTCGGCGTTTGGGGGGCTCGGGGTCAGGGGGGGTCGGCGCTGGGGCCCTCAGTGTGGGGGGGTTGTCGGCGTTTGCGGCTCAGTGTCAGGGGTTGTCGGCGTTTGCAGTCATTTGTCAGGGTGTTGGCCCCCAGCTCCCAGCTCAGTGTCAGGGTGTGGGTTCCCGCTCAGTGTTCGGGTTTGCGGGCCGCTGCAGCTCTTTTTTCAGGGTGCTGGCGCTGCAGCTCAGTTCGGGGGTGCTGGCGCTGCAGCTCATTTGTCGGGGGGTGGCGCTGCGCTCAGTGTCGGGTGTTGGCCCCCGCGCGGGCAGCTCAGTGTGGGTGTTGGCCCCCGCAGCTCAGTGTCAGGGTTTTGGGCCCCGCAGCTCGGGTCGGGGGGTTTGGACCGAAGTCAGTGTCAGGGTGTTGGCGCCGCAGCGATGTCAGGGTTTTGGGCCGTGCAGCGTGTCAGGGGGGGTTGGGCGTGCAGCTGTGTCAGGGTTTTTGGCGCTGCTTTTTAAAGTGTCAGGGTTGTTGGGCTGCAGCTCAGTTTTCGGGGTTTGTTGGCCCCCCGCTGCCGCTCGTGTCGGGGTTGGTTGGCGTGCAGCTCGTGTCAGGGGGGGTTGGCGCTGCAGCTCAGTGTCGGGGGGTTGGCGCTGCACTCAGTGTCGGGGGGGTTGGCGTTTGCAGCTCTTGTCAGGGTTTTTTGGCGCTGCAGCTCAGTAAAAAGGGTTTGTTGGCGCTGCCCCAAGGGGTCAGGGTTTTGGGCGCTGCAGTTTGGGTCAGGGTGTTGGGGCCCCCCCCCGCTGCATCAGTGTCGGGGGGTTTGGCGCTGCACCCTCAGTGTCAGGGTGTTGGCGCCCCCTCCTCAGGGGTCAGGGTTTTGGGCCCCCCGCGTGCAGCCCCGTGTCAGGGGGGGGTGGCGCGCGCTCAGTGTCAGGGTTTTTGGGTCCCCCCCCTGCAGTCAGTGGTCGGGTGTTGGCGCTGCATGCTCAGTGTCGGGTGTTGGCGCGGGCAGTCTTTTTGTGGGGTTTGTTGGCCCCGGGTTGCTGCGCTCGTGTAAGGGTGTTGGGGCCCCCGGCTGCCCCAAAGTGCGGGGGGTTGGCCCCCGCCCCTCCCAGTCAGGGGTTGGGTGGGGGCCCCCCGCGCGGAGCTCAGTGTCAGGGGTGTTGGCGCTGCGCTCAGTGTCAGGGGTGTTGGCGCTGCGTCAGTGTCAGGGGTTTTTGGGGAAACCCGCGCTGCCAGCTCAGTGTCAGGGGGTTTGGCGCTGCAGCTCAGTGTCAGGGGGGTTGGGCCCCCGGTTTGCTGCTCGGTGTCAGGGTTTTGGGGGCGCGCAGCTCGTGTCGGGTGTTGGCCCCCCCCGCGGCAGTCATTTGTCGGGTTGTTTTTGGCGCTGCGCTCGGTGTAGGGTTTTGGGCCCCCCCGCGTGCAGCTCAGTGTCGGGTGTTGGCGCGCGTCAGTGTAGGGTGTTGGCGTTTTGCAGCTCGTGTCAGGGTGTTGGGATTTTTTATAGCCTCGACCATTTTTTTGGGTTAGAGCAAAAATTCTTTCTTTCAGACCCTCAGACGTTTTTTTCCCCTTTGAGGCCATGCTGAATTTCCCAATGACCAATATGAGAGATTGTGAGGGGGATAAAAACCCAAATTTAACCCATGTTTCCCCTTTCCCCCCAACCCCTTGAGACCTTTTAAAACCAACTAACGGTCACACGACACCATGAAGGGGGGAAAAAAATGGCAAATTGGGCACTTTTTGGGTTCCTTTTCCTTGGGGTTTTTATACTAACTTTTTTTTGGCCGCTGTTTAGATAATGATGGCTGTACTGTACATATATCAATTTCTACTATTATTTATAGAATTATTTTACTTTTATTTTTCCCATTTAAAATTTTCAGTCCTTTTTTGTTTACTTTTTAAAAATTTATATTTATGAATTCTATCAGGAAAAATTTTAATATTTTTTTCGAATTCTACATTTAGAATTTTTTTGTTGGGCCTTTTGTTTTTCTTTTTTTTAATTACCAAATAAAGTTTTTTTATTTTGTTTTTTTTTTTTACTTTTTAAAAAAATTTTTAAAGGGCTTAAAATTAAAAAACATGTTCCCCCACGGGCTTTTTTGGCAAAAGGTCACTTCAGATTTTAAGCTCAATCTACAAGTGGACTTAAAAGGGAATGCAAAATATTAAGGACAATCATATACTTCTCTAGATCTTATTTTGGTTAAAAAAAAATGCATACAAAAAAACAATCAAAAACTTTTTTCCCAAAAAAATTTTCTGTGTGTGAACCGGCCCCCTTTTGCTTTTTTGGGCGAATTGGCCTCCTTTGGGGTCCATATAGATTCAACGCGAAGTCTGTTTCCATGTGAAATCTGAAGGATAATAGACCTTATGTAATTTTTAAGAAGGATCACAGATGGTTTTTTAAATAATCTAAAGCTGGCCTGAAGCTTCATTTTTTTTTTTTTTTAGATTTTTTTTTTTTATTATTTGAAATGTTCAGTTGACGGAAATAATTTTATTATGAAGAGATGGGGCAAAGTTGAGGGCCCCCGGGCAGCGCAGGGTTAATGTGGGAAAAAATTAAAAGGCCCCGGAGCCAGTTTTAAAAAAAGCAGGAAATTTAAAACGTCCCTTTTTTACTTGAAAATTTGGAAAGTATTTCCCCTGAAAACGGGGTGTAGAGGCGGGTTTTGCCCCAGAAAGGCGGAAGCAAAAGAAAAAGAAAGAATGGAAAAAAAATGTGAAAATAGGTCAACACCAAAAAAAACCCCATAAAAAGTGAAAAGAATTATGACAACATAACGGCTATTGGACATTTTGTAAGGCCTTATTAAAAGGGTTCCCAAAAAAGGGCTATCGTAACCCGGGTGGGAAAAAGGGTTTTTTCTGGTTTCCCCTAGGTTTTAGATGGCACAAAGGCCCCCTAAATTTTAAAAAATTTGCCCCCGGGTCCCATGACCCCTTAATCCCCCTTTTCTCCCCCTTTTATGACGTGGGGGCCCAGTTTAGTATCACCCCATTTGTCTCGGCCCTGGTCGTCACTAATTTTGGGACCCCATACAGCCCTGGCCAAAGCATAGTGGTATCCTTTCTAGAACCAGACACCCAGGTCATATGGCGCATCAGGCCCCTTTTTTTGAACGGGCCCATGACAAAACTAAAAAACCTGTACTGTCCTAAAGCGCCCAAATTTAAACGAACCTCCCTTTTCATCCCGAACCCCCCCTTTGGAAAATTTGTCAGTCAAAGCCAGGCTGACGGCATTTTAATAGAAAGCCTTTTTCATCATAGCTGCTCTTTTATCTTGGTCTTTCCTTTGGCTCTCCCTTTAAATGGGAAAAAAAAAAGTAGGTTTTCCCACCCCATTCCTGTATCTAAATACCCCCAAAATGGGATAGCTGGGGGATCCTTCCACGCCATACACCGGCCAAAATGGCATAT
>JAODAL010044232.1:0-33078 GCA_025379985.1 Phyllomedusa bahiana
CGTTGATTCCCACAAGAAGTTTTTACTGCAGTTACTGATTTTTTTTTTACGCAATAACAGGAGAGGACACAGAAGAGAGAAGAATCAGTATTTCCTTTCTATACATGCCTATAAACAACCAAGCAAAGGTGTTAATAAAACAAATACCCCACAAGTAAGAATTATGGGATGCATGTGTGAAAACTGTCTAGGTTTAAGACTTTCTTTGTTGCCCATAGCCTGAAAGCGGCCGTTTTTTCTCTGATGCAGGACCGCGGCTTTTGTCACGCTTTGTGCAAAAACCGCGGTCGCTTCTCGTTTTCCTAACGTCGCCCATACAATTGTATGGGAAGACAGCAAGAAAACGAGAAGCACCGGCGTATTATACAACATGTTGTATAATATGGCGCTGCCGAAAGACGGGCGGAGAAAAGACGAGCTGTGTAGAATGCAGCTTGTCTTTCCTATTGCCGTCTATGGGGCCGCACGAACGATCGTATCTTCGGCGCTTTTAAAAAACGAAGAGCGACGAAGATACGATCGTTTTCCTGTGCAGTGTAGACCTAGCCTAAGGCCCGGTTCACACGGCTTATTCAAGTCGTAATTGCGGGACGGATTTCGCCCGCAATTACGGCTTGAATAAGGGGCGGGCAGGGGCGCTGCCCGCTGGCCCTATAGACTTTCATTATTCACGGCGCATATCCCGCCGGGATAATGAACATGTCACTTTCTCTCCACCAGGCGGATTCGCCGAGCGGCAAGGAGAGATGGAATCCATAGTTCTCTATGAGAACTGTAGATTACCGTAATGGCTGGGGCGGATTCCAGCCGTATTGCGGCGCAGTACGGCCCGCAATGCAGCTGGAATCCGTGCCCAAAATAAGCTGTGTGAACGGCCCTTAAGTGGGATACAGTAAAAGATGATATGTGTAACGAGTAGCCCCGCAGCCCTTGGTCCAGGCTGCGGGCGCTCTTGTGTCCCTACACCTTCCCCTAGCACGGGGACGAGTGGCTCCGTGGCCCGCAGGCTCACTCGTTCCCCCGTGGCGTTACACTTACCCAGCCGTGCTCCTGCTTCCCCGCGGTCTTCTGCCGGCGGGCGCGCGCGTCCCCACTCCTTAGGGCGCGCGCCAGCTCTCTTAAATTTAAAGGGCCAGTGCACCGGCAATTGGTTGATTGCTGGGCGCTGGCCCTATATATTGGTAACGCCTCAAGCACGTCCACGCTGGATCTTTAGAGCTTGTTGCCTACAGAGAAAGCGTCTATCTGAGCCTCGTCCTGATTTCCGTGTACCGAACCTTCTCGCCTACGTCCTACGGCCAGGAACCTTTGCCGCCTGTCCTGACCTTACCGCCTGTCCCCGACTACGAGCTTGTCTTACGATTTTGTACCACGCTATACCTCGGCTGCCACCGCAAGCAAGTCACGTCAGGGGTAGCGATCTGGTAGACTCCCGCCGCAGCAAGTCCATCCCGCTTTGCGGCAGGCGCTGGTGAAAACCGGGACCTACTTAGACTCCGCTCCCTGGCGAGGCTTACACCACCGCTTGTCGAGGTCCAGCGGATCCACTACCACACCCGTTACAGTTCCAGCCATGGATCCCGCCGAGGTACCCCTGCCCGGCGACGCGGATCTCGCAGCTATCGTTGCCCAGCAGTCGCAGCAGATTGCTCAACAAGCGCAGCAACGGAATCAGCTGACCACTATGTTGCAGCAGTTCCTGGCCCAGCAGCCGCAGCCATCACCATCGGTTCCTGCGCCTCCGTCAGCTGTTCCGCCCGCAATTGGGGGCCCCAAGCTCCGGCTACTGTTACCGTCCAAGTTCGAGGGGGACCCTAAGCAGTGTCGGGGCTTCATTACACAGTGCATGTGGAACTAATGGCCCACCAATTTCCGACTGAGCGTTCCAAGGTGGCGTTTGTGGTCAGTCTGCTTTCTGGGAAGGCTTTAGCATGGGCTACGCCACTTTGGGATAGGAGCGACCCGGTGACAACTAATCTGCAGACATTCCTGGAGGAATTTCGCAGTGTGTTTGAAGAACCCGCACGCGCATCTTCAGCTGAAACCACGCTCCTGAATCTCCATCACGGCGAGTCCTCAGTTGGTGACTACGCGGTCCAGTTCCGTACCCTGGCTTCGGAGCTGTCGTGGAATGACGCCGCCCTCTGCGCCACTTTCAAGAAGGGTCTATCCAGCAGGGTTAAGGATGCTTTGGCTGCAAGAGATCTTCCTTCCTCTCTGAGTGACCTAATTCACTTGGCCACCCGGATTGACATACGTTTCACCGAGCGACAGGAAGAGATCCGTCAAGAGCGAGAGTTGGTTCGGTCCCGCCGTATGCCTCGTCTGGCTCCTGTCTTCCAGAGGCCTCCCCTGCCGCTTCCGCAGCCATCCTCCGAGGAGCCCATGAAGGTTGACAGAGCCCATTTGACGGAGCAAGAACGGACCCGTCGTCGAGCTGAAAATCTATGTCTCTTCCGTGCCAGCCCAAAGCATTTCCGTCGTGACTGTCCTCTACGACCCCAGCATCCGGGAAATGCTTGCACCTAGGGAACGTGGGAGAGGCGTCCCTGGGTGAAAATTCCTCCTCTCCACGATTAACGATGCCTGTACGGTTCTCCACCAGTTTGGGGATCATGGTTCAGGTTCCCGCCTTCCTGGACTCGGGATCTGCTGGGAATTTCATTCACTCCTCCCTGGTTTCCCGGTATCGCCTCCTTGTGGTTCGCCTAGAGAGGCCGCTGGTGATCTCCTCGGTCAGCGGGGAGCTCTTAAGCGATTCCATCTAGTACAAGACCGAGTCGGTATCCCTTTATGTAGGGGCCCTGCATAAAAGAAGAGATCTCGTTCTATGTGCTCTCTCGTTCTTCTTCGGCGATTCTTTTGGGGCTTCCATGGCTGCAACGTCGCTGGACTGGAGAACGGGCGAAGTCCTTCGCTGGGGGCCGGACTGTCAGAATCGCTGTTTGGCTGCACCACGCCTGGTGCGCAGCACCGCTTCGCCGACTCCTTCGGAGCCATTGCCAGGTCTGCCCACGGAATACCAGGACTTTGCAGAGGTGTTTTCTGAGAAGCAGGCTGAGTCTCTTCCGCCTCATTGCCCATATGATTGTCCCATAGATCTCCTGCCAGGAAATAGCCCTCCCTGGGCCGGGTCTACCCTCTGTCTGTACACAAGACCCAGGCCATGTCGGCCTACATCCGAGAGAACTTACAGAAGGGCTTCATTCGTAAATCTTCCTCACCGGCCGGAGCTGGATTTTTCTTCGTGCAGAAGAAGGACGGTTCTTTGCGCCCCTGCATCGACTACCGGGGACTTAATAAAATTACAGTAAAGAACCGGTATCCTCTTCCGCTGATCTCGGAACTCTTCGACCGGCTTCGGGGAGCCAAGGTGTTTACTAAGCTGGACCTGCGCGGGGCTTACAACCTCATAAAGATTCGAAAAGGGGATGAGTGGAAGACGGCCTTCAACACCCGGGACGGGCACTTTGAATATCTAGTAATGCCGTTTGGTCTGTGTAACGCTCCGGCGGTCTTTCAGGAGTTCGTCAATGATATCTTCAGGGATCTTCTTTACACCTGTGTCATCGTGTACCTGGATGATATCCTGATCTTCTCTCCTGATCTACCAACCCATCGCATTCAGGTACGCCAAGTGTTGCGACGCCTGCGCAACAATCACCTGTATGCTAAGCTGGAGAAGTGCTTGTTCCACCGGACAAGTTTACCCTTCCTGGGGTATATCATCTCCGACAAGGGGTTGCAAATGGACCCTACCAAGTTGTCGGCTGTTTTGCAGTGGCCGCGACCGGTTGGACTTCGAGCCATACAACGCTTTCTCAGGTTCGCCAACTATTACCGGCAGTTTATCCCCCACTTTTCTACCTTGGTGGCTCCCATCGTGGCCCTGACTAAGAAGAAGGCCAATCCGAGATGTTGGTTACCGGAGGCGGAGAGAGCCTTCTCCGAGTTAAAGACAGCTTTCTACTCTGCTCCCATCTTGTCTCGTCCGGATTCCGAGAAGCCTTTTGCGTTGGAGGTGGATGCTTCTTCCGTGGGTGCAGGGGCAGTCCTCACTCAGAAAGGACCTAAGGGGAAGACACTAACTTGTGGGTTCTTCTCCAAAACTTTTTCGCCTGCCAAGAAGAATTATGCCATCGGGGATCGGGAGCTGCTTGCCATCAAGATGGCCCTGGAGGAATGGCGTCATCTCTTGGAGGGCGAAAAACATATGGAAATCTCCAAAGAAGCATTTTATGTTATCTACAATATATGAAAAAAACTATGAGATTGTTTTTTTCAGAAATGTTTTTCTGTGCAGAACTATACGTTGTATTTGGCACATATTTGCTTTTAAACTATATAAGGAGGGATGGATGCCTCCATCTTGGTTTCCTGCACCACGCCCACCTCCACAGGCTGTTATATCAATGCACTATGCTTTGTAAGGTAGGTGTTTTTTTATTTTTCTCTCTGCATTTTGGAGGCCGTTTGGCACAGTGAGAGGTCTGAAGATGACACTAGTGAGAGATAAGATAGAGAAGGACCACCCGCCTGAGATCCCGTTGTAAGTCGGGAGGGCTTGAGCATTTTTTGGCCAAACACATGCGAACCAAGAATCTCAAAGTTTTTTTCATATATTTTAGATAGAATAAAATGCTTCTTTGGAGATTTCCATGTGTTTTTTTCACCCTTTTAGAAGTGGTGTGCCACTGGTATTGGACTGTGTGCATATGTATATATATATATGTGCCGCAGCCATGCCAGTGGCACCCAGGTTTGCATTGTTTTTTTTCAGAAATGTTTTTCTGTGCAGAACTATACGTTGTATTTGGCACATATTTGCTTTTAAACTATATAAGGAGGGGTGGATGCCTCCATCTTGGTTTCCTGCACCACGCCCACCTACACAGGCTGTTTTATCAATGCACTATGCTTTCTAAGGTAGGTGCTTTTTTTATTTTTCTCTCTGCATTTTGGAGGCCGTTTGGCACAGTGAGAGGTCTGAAGTTGACCCTAGTGAGAGGTAAGATAGAGTAGGACCACCCGCCTGAGAACCGTTGTAAGCCAGGGGTGGCTTGAGTATTTTTTGGCCAAAAACATGCGAACCAAGAATCTCAAAGTTTTTTTCATCTCTTGGAGGGAGCACGTCATCCATTTGATGTGTACACTGACCACAAGAATCTCCAGTACCTCCAGTCAGCTCAGCGCCTGAACCCCCGACAAGCCCGGTGGTCCCTCTTTTTCTCTTGGTTTGACTTCCGGATTCACTTCCGTCCGGTGGAGAAGAACATTAAGGCCGATGCTCTCTCTCGCGCATCAGACGTCTTTGGGGAGGAACCTGGCCACAGTACATTATACCACCGAAGCGTTTGGTCCACGCGGCTCCCGTGCGCCTCCAACAGATTCCTCCGGGCAAGACGTATGTACGCCCGGCCCTTCGGAGAAGAGTCCTAAGATGGGGACATTGCTCGTTGGTGGCAGGGCATCCAGGTGTCCGAAGGTCATATCAGCTGATCTCGCGTTTCTACTGGTGGCCAGACCTAGCCAAGGACACTAGAGAATTTGTGGAGGCCTGCACCACTTGTGCCCGCAACAAGACTCCCCGCCACAGTCCGGTTGGTTTGCTGCAACCTTTGCCCACTCCCAGTTCCCCGTGGACACATGTGGCGATGGACTTCATCACTGACCTCCCTCCCTCTTCTGGCAATACTTGTATTTGGGTGGTCACGGACCGCTTTTCGAAAATGTCCCACTTTGTCCCGTTGCCCGGACTACCATCTGCTCCTCGTCTCGCCACCCTCTTCTTTGAGCACAATTTCCATCTGCACGTCCTGCCACAACACATCATCTCGGACCGGGGGGTCCAGTTTGTTTCCAGGTTCTGGCGAGCACTCTGCTACCGGCTACAAGTGAAGTTGGACTAAGCCTCTGCATATCACCCACAGTCGAACGGTCTGGTGGAAAGAGTTAACCAGGTCCTAGGCAGTTATTTACGCCACTTTGTCTCAGCCCGTCAGGATGATTGGTCCAGCTTACTGCCCTGGGCGGAGTTTTCATACAACTCCTTAGAGTCGGAGTCTGCCGGCGCCTCCCCCTTCTATGTGGTCTACGGACAGCATCCCCGCCCACCACTCCCCCTGGCCTCATCCTCAGAGGTTCCCGCTGTGGAGTCCCTAGTTCGGGATATGACAACTATCTGGGAACAGACTCGGCAGTCCCTACAGCATGCAGCGGTCCGCATGAAGGCCCAGGCGGACAAGAAGAGGAGACCGGCGCCGACCTTTGCTCCGGGTGACAAGGTGTGGCTGTCTGCCAAATACATTCGGTTCAAGATTCCCAGCTACAAGCTAGGCCCTCGGTTCCTGGGGCCATTCGAGGTCTTGGAGCGTATTAACCCTGTGGCCTATAGGCTCCGGCTCCCTCCCACCATGCGGATGGTGCTGAACCGCTTCTCTCGTAAAGTCGTTCCCCCTTCACCTACAGCCGAAGCCTCCAACGTGTTCGCTGTGAAGGAAATCCTGGCCATGAAGTCTATTAGGGGGAGACGACATTTCCTCATTGACTGGAAAGGATTCGGTCCGGAGGAGAGCTCTTGTGAGCCGGAGGAGAATATTTTGGACCGTGACCTGGTGCTGAACTTTCTCCGATCTAGAAGGAGGGGAGGCCTAAGGGGGGGGGGTTCTGTAACGAGGAGCTCCGCAGCCCTTGCTCCAGGCTGCGGGCGCTCTTGTGTCCCTGCCCCTTTCCCTGACATGGGGACGAGTGGCACCGTGGCCCGCAGGCTCGCTCGTTCCCCCGTGGCAATGCAGCTGGAATCCGTGCCCAAAATAAGCTGTGTGAACGGCCCTTAAGTGGGATACAGTAAAAGATGATATGTGTAACGAGTAGCCCCGCAGCCCTTGGTCCAGACTGCGGGCGCTCTCGTGTCCCTGCACCTTCCCCTGGCACGGGGACGAGTGGCTCCGTGGCCCGCAGGCTCACTCGTTCCCCCGTGGCGTTACACTTACCCAGCCGCACTCCTGCTTCCCCGCGGTCTTCTGCTGATGGTCGTGCGCGTCCCCGCTCCTTAGGGCGCGCGCGCACCAGCTCTCTTAAATTTAAAGGGCCAGTGCTCCGGTAATTGCTTGATTGCCGGGCGCTGACCCTATATACTGGTAACGCCTCCAGCACGTCCCCGCTGGATCTTTAGTGCTTGTTGCCTAAGAGAAAGCGTCTATCTGAGCCTCATCCTGATTTCTGTGTACCGAACCTTCTCGCCTACGTCCTACGACCACGAACCTTTGCCGCCTGTCCTGACCTTACCGCCTGTCCCCGACTACGAGCTTGTCTTACGATTTTGTACCACGCTACACCTCGGCTGCCACCGCAAGCAAGCCACGTCAGGGGTAGCGACCTGGTAGACTCCCGCAGCAGCAAGTCCATCCCGCTTTGCGGCGGGCGCTGGTGAAAACCGGGACCTACTTAGATTCCGCTCCCTGGCGTGGCTTACGCCATCGCTTGAGGTGGTCCAGAGGATCCACTATCTCCGACCGTGACAGCCGGCAGCAGATACTTTGGTCTGAGATATGCTGACCATTTTGAATCAGACGCACCAGTCTCTGCAGCATGTGTCCACACGCATGTAGACCCATGAAGACAAAAATAGAAGACCCCCCAGTTTTCTCCCCTGGTGGCAAGGTGTGGCTTTCGGCCAGATATATCCGACTCAAGGTCCCCAGTTACAAACTGGGTCCCCGTTATGTAGGACCATTTGAAGTACTCAGTCGCATCACCCCGGCTGCCTATAAACCCTGGCTCCCACCCACCATGCGTATTCCTAACTCCTTCCATGTCTTCTTGTTGAAACCTGTGGTGCTGAACTGCTTTTCCCGGAGGATTGCTCCTCCGTCTTCCGAAGCGGAGTCCACCAACATCTTCACCGTGAAGGAAATCCTGGATATGAAGACCATCAGGGGAAAGCGGCATTTCCCTATCGACTGGAAGGGATTTGGGCCTGAGGACAGATCATGGGAGCTGGAGGACAACATCCTGGACCGTGAGTTGGCGCAGAAGTTCCTCCTGGCCAGGAAGAGGGGGAGGGCTAAGGGGGGGTACTGTTGCAAACGGCGCCGCAGCCTGCAACTCAGGTTGTGGGCGCCGCCGCAACTCTGCCCGTGTCCCCGCTTCTAGGGCGAGTGCTCTGTCTGCAGCCTCCTGCTGCCCGGCGCGTGCGTCCCAGTTCTCTAGTCATTGGATAATTGCTGGTCCCTGACTCTATATTACCTGGGCACTTCCGCCCACTCTCTGCCGGATCTTTAGTGCCTTTGCCAATAGAGAAAGTCTTGTCCTGATCTTCCGTGTACCGTACCGTTTGCCTCCGTCTCCTGACCACGAACCTCTGCCGCCTGCCCTGACCTTACCGCCTGTCCCCGACTACGAGCCTGCCTTACGATTCTGTACCACGCCACACCTCGGCTGCCACTGCAAGCAAGTCGCGTCAGGGCTAGCGACCTGATAGACTCCCGCCGCAGCAAGTCCATCCCGCTTTGCGACGGGCTCTGGTGAAAATCGGGACCTACTTAGACTCCGCTCCCCGGCGTGGCTTACACCATCGCTTGCGGTGGTCCAGTGGATCCACTACTACGACCGGGACCGTTACAACATCATAACTGCTAGAAAATTATTTTTATTGTATTTTATTTTAAAGCACCATTAATCCCAGGGAGCTGTACATTCAAGGGTGTTACATGCATAACATAAGTCAAAACAAAGTATAATGGCCATACTAAATGACTAACAACTTGTACAGAAGAAGAGAGGACCATACTCGCAAAGGTTTACAATCTACAAGGAAGGAGGATCAAGACAGGAAGTGATTGGCGGACATTCTTGTGGGGTGGAGTAGTGGTGGCAAGGTTAAACTGTAGGCTATCCTGGAAAGATGGGTCTCAGGTTGCTTTTGAAAACAGTGAAAATGGGGGACAATCTCACGTGTTGTAGTAGTGAGTTCCAGAGTATGGGGGAAGCATGAGAGAAGTCTTGGAGATGGTTGTGTGAGGAGCTGACATGGGGAGAGCAGAGAAGAAGGGCCTGTGAGGAACAGAGATTGTGTGAGGGGAGGTATCTAGAAATTAAGGCTGATATGTATAGGAGGGACAGGTCTATGAAGACCCTTATTGCATGTTATTAACTTGAACTGAATTTCCTTTGAATGGATAACCAGTGAAGGGATTGGGAAAGGGAAGAGGTAGAGAAGGAACAAGGAAAGATGGAAGAGAAGGATGTTGCAGTAGTCTAGATGGGAGATGACGACAAGGTTGTGGACTAGCATTTTTGTAGAATCAAAGTTAAAGGGTTCTCCTGGACTATCTTTTTATTTGTTATAGAGCTCACAACTTAATTATATTTAACTTTGTAGTTGATTCTCACTAAAAATTATTTACCTGTTCTGCTGTGCCAAACCATGCAGAGAGCCCTTTACTCCCCCTCTTCCTGCATACCATGTGATGTCCATTGATCACATGGTTTTGCTTCTGCCTCAATGGACATTTTGTCATCACTTGGTGGTTGTGCTTTGAACCGAGGCTCAGCTCAGAAACACTCCCCTGTAGTGGGTGTGATCTGAGCAGAGAAAGATCTGGCTGCCTCTAGTGACTCATCATCAATGTAAACGAGGTCTGACAGGATAGAATAATTCAAGTACAGTAATGTGGACACATACAGTGATAACTACTTGTACATAGTGACTTATCCCTGCTAGCTAAAAAGAGATGTCTTTTTGATACATTTGCTAAATATACATTTTCACCTGGTTAGAAGACTTGCATTGTTTGTTTTTATTAATGTGATTAACCTTTTTTGATTATCCAAACAATCAGGAAACTTCTCCCTATTGCCTTTATATATAGCTTCCCCAGGGTAAAGCACATGAGACACTGTCCTGACATCACTGGGTAAAAGGGATTGAACACCCCCTACAACTCAAGCTTTCCTGGTCAAAAACTGATTGCAGGGGGGGGAAAAAAAAAACTCACCCCCCTTTCTGGCTGCTAGTAGCTACCATGTACGGGAAACGGGGTGATGCTACATTCCTCACAGCAATCAGATTTACAATGATGGGGTAGCTGTGTACTTGCTGTGGGTGATGTACAGTACAGTCATAGAAATATATAACCCAAATTATATATCTGTAATGAGAATTTTAAATAAAGTATTGGCTCATTTACTCCACTGGATTACAGTTTACTCTGATTATAGAGTGTTTTGGATTATATATATTTATAAATTATTAAATAAAAGGGGATGGGGAAAAGAATGTTTTTTTAAAAAACAATTGCTGCGTGACTAAAACACCCCTGATTGTCTGGGGGTCCGGGCATCGCTGTTCCCCCGGGGCTTCCCCGCCCGCAGGGGGTCCGGGGTGCCGCGGTGGCGCCCACCCCCCTGGCACTTACTTCCACCTCCTTGTACGCTGGCCCCCTTCCCCCGCCCGCCGTAACCCCCCTAGGGTGCAGCGCGACGGCTGGTCGGGTTTAAAGAGCCGTGCCCCGGGGAAAATTGGTCTTTTGCCGGCGTTGGTCCTATATAAGAATACCCCCCACACCCCTTCCAGATTGTTGGTGCGTCCGTGTCATTAGAGATGTTGGGAGTCCAATTGATTCCCCGTACCACCCGTTCCGCTACTTTCCTACCTGCCTTTTTTCCGCCTGCCCTACCTTTGCCTTCTCTGACCACGAACCTCTCCGCCTGCCCTGCCCTTTTCTGCCCCCCCGCTACCCCCTCGGGGTTTAAGATTTTGTCCCATCAGTCCCCCGGCCACCATCCAAGCAAGTCATGCCCGGGGTACGACCGGTAGCCTCACGCCGCAGCAACCACCCGCTTTGCGGGGTGCTCTGGTAAAACCCCCGGGGCTACTTAGACTCCGCTCCCTGGCGGGGTTTTAACTATCTCGCTAGCGGTGGTCCGGGGAATCCACCGAACCCTTACATCAATTGGCCATGGATTCTGCCAGGGTCCCCTTTGCCCGAACTGTGGGACGTCAGACCCCGCACCCAGCAAGCCAGCGATTGCCCAAATTCGGGGGCCATGAGCAGACCTTGCGGCTGTCAAACCCCCGCCGCAGTGCTGCCGCCCCCCCCCGCACCATTTTTCCGCCCCCATGGCTCCCCCTCCCCAGGATTCTCTGCTTTTCCCCCGCTCCCCTCTGCAAAAGGGAGACCCTAGGAATGCAGAGGCTTCATCATCAATGCTCCATCCATATGAGTTTTGGGGGGTATAATTTCTACTGAGGGGGCTAAGGTCCCTTCATAATTTAGCCCCTAACGGGGAAGCTAGGGCTGGGCCACCCCCTTATGGGACCGAGGAGACCCTTGACGGTAATCCAAGCCCCTCCAGGGGTTCCGCACCGTCTTGGGGAAACCTGGCCGCACCCCCTCCCTGCCGCAGCTCTGCTTCGTTCCCCAAACAGGGCAAAACCCATGTGGTCACTACCCGTGCAGTTCCGATCCTCGCCTCAGAATGGATGGAACAATGGGGCTTTGGTGGCAATTTTTTGGGGAAGGCCTCTCGGGGCCATTAAAATGAGTTTGTAGGTGGGGACTGCCATCCTTTTGGAAAACTGATTCGGTTGGCCCCCCCGAATCGAAAAAACGCTTTGCCGAGAGACAAAAGAGCCCGCCTCCAAGGGGAGGTCACCCCCCCTGCCGGGCAAACCTCTCTAGCTCCCGTTTTTCAACACCTCTACTTGTTTTCCACCAACGGTTCCGGGGACAACCCAGCGGGTCGAAAGGGCTCACTTACCCAGGAGGAACGTTTCACAGCGTCGTCGAGGCGCTTTTTTCTTTGTGGGGGTTCGGCCATTCACGGGGGACTGCCCGGGTGTGCCCGGGAAACTCTTGCCCCCTAGGGCCGCGAAGAGGCCCCCTAGGGTCAGTGGGGCCTCTCCCCGTTGAGCTTTCCCGGTACTCTCGAATTTCCCCAGACAAAAATTTCAACCACCCCTTCCTTTGACTGGGGGGTCCGTGGTAATTTTTTATGAACCCACGCCGGGTTTCCCAAGCCCCGTCCCCCGTGCCCCCTTGCAAAAAACCCATGTTGTCTCCTCTGCAATGGGAATTCCCCCAAGGTGCTTTTTGGGTTCTGCACGCACCCCTCACCTTGCAGATAGCTCTCTACAAAGGAACTCTAAACTTTTGTTCTGGGCGGCTCCTCTTTGAAATCCTCCGGGCCCCCCTTGGTTGAAGGAAAACCCTTCCGATCCAGAAGGGGAACAAGGCGAGATTGTCCATTGGGGTCCCGGCGTCCACTCACTTCCCTTTCGGCACTCCCCCTCCTCTAGGTTTCCCCTGGCAAACCCCTACAAACCCCCGCCGGGTCTGCCCACTTCATACCGGGTCTACCAGTCTTTCCCGAAAGACAGGCGAAACTCTTCTTCCGCACCGGGTTCGACTGTCCTTTTGACCTCAACCCATACTACTCCCCCCCCAGGCAATCCCCTCTTTTGCCCCGGAAACCAGGCATGTGGGTATATTCAGGAAATCCCAAAGGTTTTTATACGAAGCTTCCCCTGGCGGGGGCCGGAGTCTTCTTTGTCGAAAAGAAAGAGGAAACCCTCTCGGCCCGTACGTTTACAGGCCTAAAAAAAAATCATAAGAAATCGATCCCCCCTGCCTTGGATCTCGGAAATGTTTGATCGCCTACTGGCGCAAACATTTTTTCCAAAAATTGATCTATGGGGTGTTTTACAACCTGATTCGATCCGGGAAGGGCACAAGGAAGACCCTTTAAAACCCATAAAGGGCCACTTCGCATATCTCTTCATCCATTCGGCCCCTCTGCATCGTCCGCTGTGTTCAAAAACTTGTCAACGAAAATCTTCCGCGCCCTTTCTCTATGTTGGTCTAGTCTACTGGACGACATTTTAAATCTTCACGCCAAGTCTAGAGACTCCCACCACCACCAACTCCGTGGGGGGTACTCTGGTGGGAGCTTTATGCCAATTTGAGAAATGCCGGGTTTTTTGAACGCACCTTTTTCCCCCTTTAGGGTCATCTTTTCAGTTAAAGGCTCCAGAGGACCCCCCAAGTTTTTCAGCGGTCCGCTTTGGCCCCGACCGGGGGTTCCCGGTCCATCCAACGTTTTTTTGGGGTTCGAAAATTATTCGGGGCATTTGTCCCGCAATTCCCCACGGGTTGGCCCCACTGGTAACCCTCACAAAGAAGAATGCAAACCCCAAATCCTGGCCCTTTCCCCGAAGCCCAAGAAGCCTTTAATCGTCTTAAATCACATTTCTTCCCCCCCCTGTCCGTCTCGCCCGACCCACACGCCCATTTATCCAGAATGGACCCTCCCTCCATAGTTCCGGGGTCTTTCTTCAAAAGTCCCCCGGGGAAATTGGGCTTGTGGTTTCTTCCCCAAGACCTTCCTTCCTCCCGGACAAAATTACAAAACGGTGATCGGGAACTACTGGCCAAAAAGTAGCCCGAAAAGGGGCGACACTTGCGGGGGGGAGCTCGCCACCCCCTTTGAGATCTTCACTGACACAAAAATCTTCTTATCCCCAATCTCTCGTGATTGAACCCGGAAGCCCGTGGTCGCTTTTTCTTCGCCCGCATTAATTTCCCTTCTTAAAATTTGGGGACAGCCGAAAAGAAAAACAGGGTGACCCCCCTCAAAGCTCCTCGGAAAAGGTGGGCCTAGACGCCTCTTCAGCACATAATTTTTCCTGAAAAGCTCCTCACGGGGCCCCCTGGATCTTCAACAATTTTCCCCCTGGGGAAGGCCTAGTCCGCCCTGCCATGCGGCCTCGAATCCTTAAATGGGGAAATTCCTCTCAACAGGGGCCTCCCTGGGGGCCACAAGTCTTTCAATTGACCCTTTCCCATTATTGGGGGCCCACTCTCACTCAAGACGTTTTAAAAACTTTGTCCTGGCCTGTAACTCCTGGCCCTAACAAGTTCCTCCCAGACCCCGGGCCTGCTTCTGCCTCTCCCGGTGCCAAAAAAACCTTGGTCTATATTTCGATGGATTTTGTTACTGACCTCCCGCCTCCTCTGGAAAACCCGGGATTGGGGGGTGGTGATAATTTTTTTAAGATTGGGGTCACTTTGTTCCCCTGCCCGGTTCCCTCTGCACCCCAGCTGGCCCAGCACTTCTTTTCCCCCACATCTTTTGGGACAAAGGGGTCCTTTACATATCTCTTTTGAAGGGGGGTCCAGTTTGTTTCAAAATTCTGGGGGGGTTTTGTGTGCTCAGTTGCAGGGGTTGCTTTGGGCTTTCGTCTGCATACCACCCTCAACCAACGGGGAGGGGGAGAGGGTCCCCCCAAATTTTAGGGGACCTATCTGCACATTTTGTTCCCCCATCAGGATAACTGGTCTGACCCCCCTCCCCTGGGCAGAATTTTCCTATAATTTCCCTAGACTCGAGTCCGCTGGGGGCCCTCCCCCCTTTTTTATTGTGTTTGGGCTACTCCCCCCCCGCCTTCCCTCTGCCCACCTCGTGTCATATCCTGCCGTGGATGCCAAGTACGGGACATCAAGGACTCTGGCAAGGGCACACACCGGCCCTTTTTTACGGGCCTCCCCTCGCACCAAATCCCGGTGACAGTTTCCGGAGACCCCCGCCCATTTTATAAGCCGGATTTGGTTATTGCCAATTTCATGCTTTGTGCCCAGTTTCAAGTTGGGCCCTAAGTTTTTGGGCCCTTTTGTGGTACTTCGCAACTTAACCGGGGTCCTACAAACCCCCTTGCCCCCCACTTACGTGTCCCAACGCCTTCCATGTCCTCTCCCAAAACCTGTGTTTTTGAAATCCTTCTCCCGGGGGTTTTCGCCTTCTCCCGTGGCCCAAATCTGATAAAAACCCTTTTAGGTCAAGGAGGTGCTGGCGGGGAAAAAAAAGAGGGGAAAGGGTTTTTCTTATTATGGAAGGAATTCGGGCCGGAGGGGCATTTTATGGGAACCCAGGCCAACCTTCTCCCGACCTCCTCTCTAGGTTCCAAAAAAAGAGGGGGGGACATAAGGGGGGTCCGGCACGGGGGCCCCCGGTGCGCGGGCCCCCCCCCTTTTTCCAGGGCCCGCTCCTTTTCCCTTCACGCTCCTGTGTACCTGACCTGCCCGTCCCCCCGCCGCGGCGTAAACCCCCTCTCTGGCCACGCGCGACGGCTGATCTGGTTTAAAGGGGCCCGTGTCCCCTAATTGGGTTTTTGCCGGGCGTGGCCTATATAAGAAATACGCCCCCAGCACTCCCTTCAGATTGTTGGGGGCTTCCGTTTCATTAAGAGTGTTTTGGAGTCCAAATTGATTACCTGTGTACCCCAAAAACGTTTTTCCCGACCTTGCCTGTTTCCCCCCGCCCTACCTTTGCCCGTCTTGACCACGAACCTCTGCCACCTGCCCCACCTTCTGCCGTCCCCCGAATACCCCTCTGGGTTACGAATTTTGGACCCCGCAGTACCCCGGCCCCCCATCGCAAGCAATACGCAGGGGTAGCAACCTGGTAGCCTCACGCCGAGCAAGTCCTCCCCCTTTTTTGGGGGGGCCCTGGTGAAAACTGGGGCTACTTTTAAATCCGCTCCCGCGGGCTTAAAATATCATCGCTTGCGGTGGTCCAGCGAATCCACCGAACCCTTACACTGATGCAGGCAACCAGGAAGTGAAGTTGAACAGAGATGCAGGTGCATTTGGTGCACATATCTGAGAGGGGGATGTAAGGGGTTTTACAGGCAGGGTTTACAGTTTCTAGGAGGGTTAGGGGGTGGTGAAGAGAAGCCCAGATAGTAACTTCAAAGGATTCTGGACTTTTAAGAAATAGCGCAGGAGAACAACTGACACTCCCCCCCAACCAGGAAGTTTAAAAATGAATAAGGAGGCAAAAGAGGAGAAAAGAAAAACAGAATTAGTGGGGAAAATCTTTACTTTTTAATAAAAAATGCTGTTTAAAGGTTTTTTATAAAATCATTAAACCCCAAAACCCCTTTAAAAGGAATAGGGGTTCAAGAAATATTTTTCAGGTGGATGCTGCGGACAGAGTTAAAGAGAACCTGTCACATAGTTTATCCCCCCTTTCGAGGACAAAAAGGTAGTGTAAGACTTCTTTTCCTGCTTGTTCCCTTATTCTGTAAGATGCGTAGTTTTCAAGTATTTTGCATCAAATCGTAGTTTTCGCCCAAAAAAAGTCAGAAAAGAGTCAGTTTTTTTTATACCCCCCCCACCGAGGCACCCCCCCACCTCAACTGATAAACCTATTACTTTGAAAAAATTTTGAAACATGTGAATAAACTGCAGATGGGTGGGGCTGCCTTTGGGAGGCGGGGGTAACACCTTCATGAATAAATTTTTAGGGTACAGGTTTTTTTTTTTAAGGGCTTGGATGTGTGGCTTGAAGGAAAGAGAGGAGTCAAAGGTCATCCCGAGGCAGCAGACTTGCGGGATCATGAAAGTGTACAGCCATTAACTGTGATAGATAGAACAGGTGGGGGGATAAAGTGGGACAGTGGAAATATTATAAATTCAGTTTTTTTTTTTTTCCCCTTATTTTAGGAGGCGCGAGAAGAAGACAGAGGATATGGACGATAGATATTCTGGGATCCGCGAGAGCAGAGAATTCATATCTGGGCCGGAGCTGTAAAGTTGGGTGTTGTCAGCATATAAGTGGTACTGAAAGCCATGTAATGCTATGAATTAACCCAGGCCAAAAGTGTACTATAGCATCATGTGATCCATGAAAGTAATGTCGTTAGTGAGGAACCAGGATGGAGGGGGGGCACTAAAGCTCTGGCAGCACTGGAATGATTAATGGTTAATATTCTATTTTTGCACAGTGGTAGGTGCTAGGAAAGTTTTTTAAAAGTCTTGGGAAACCCCTTTAATAGTGCATTGCACACAAGGTTGGTTATTCTATGCCACCATGTTGCCAGCCAAACAGAATCTGCCAACCATTTACCTTAACACAATATATGTGCAACATATATACATTTCACAAACATTTAGCAGCCATATTATACATTTCACTGATTTTATTTTCTTGCAGATGTAGACACTTACAGGGGCTGGACAAAATATCTAGAATAGCTCTATTTTTACAGTCAAGTTGAACTCTTCCTGATGCACCTGCCATCAGCAATTGTGCCCCCTTTTTTCTCATCACATAGCTCATATCACTCTTGATAACCTTTATTACATGTGCTGTTCTAAAAATCTGTTCAATTCTTTTATGGGCATGAAATGTCAGAAGTGATGGATCTCCAAGTGGAAATGACGGTCGGTGTGGCCTGGTAGGAATACCTAAAACCCGAGTTGTTGAGTTTATGAAGGTCTCCAGGTCTTTAGTTTTCTTGATTACACCACAGTATGCAAAAACATCTGCAAGCCGAAAGAGCTGTGGCCAAAAGTCAAAGTTTGACACAAAAGAAAGAACATTTCATCAAATTGTAACCCAAAAAAAAAACTATGACCACTACAATTTCTGCAGAATTGAATACAAATTTTGAATATTTCCATATATTGTTGACAACACATGACTGGGTGGTAAAGCATGGTGGATATGAAATCATCCAATAACTACCTCAGCTTTTAATATGAGACGTTATTGGAAAAATGCATGTTCTCACAAACTTTAAATATAGTAACATTGTGGGTAACGCCCTGGTGTGAGCTTGAGCTAAAACTCTTTACTAGTGAATGTTAGGTTAAAAGTGGTTGCTCATGTACACAAAGAGTGGAAAATTAAAGCACAAGGCCTGTGCTGGTAAACGGCTACAGGGTGCTGGAGCTGAGTGAAGGGGTAGGTTACAAGAAAACAGAAACGTAATAATCCATCATATAACAGATAGTCTGAGCTCATAGGCAAATGGTGGCTAGGAAAAATTACAAAAGAGGATGAAAAGGGCCTGCTTTTATACTAAAACTAGCACCACGTCTGTCAAATGTCTGGTACTGCAGCTCAACCACATTCACTTTGGGTAGGGATACACAGTGGCACATGGAGGGACCCTCTATGCCTATGTACAGGCTCCATACAGATAGTTCTTCCATGTGCATGAAGTCTTAGGCCAGGAATTCTCAATCTGTTGTCCACCGTGAGTATCCAGGGGGTCCGCAAAGGACTTCTGGTTTCTGTGCTATTCGCACAAAGGAGATACAGATTCTCCTCCGCTGTAATTTTCTACCGTGGCACACTTCCGTGTACGCTATCCTGCCCTCCGGTCATTAGGCAACGCGTCCTTGATGGCGCGTCTGGAGTCATGTGAGGGCAGAAGTGACATTGACGTAAACATTAATTTCGGCACGATTAGTCTCAGGTGGCATGCGGCTTACATGCGGTTTGTGGTCACACTCAACCAGGGCCGTCTTAACAGCCCTATGGGCCCCTGGGCAGAGAGGTGTACTGGGGCTCCCCCTCGCATCCCCCCCACCTCCCCTCCCAACCAAACAAACCCCCCCCCCCCCAAAAAAAAAAAAAAATACTCAAAGAAACAAATATAAACATTACCAGCTCAGGTCACTATTACATGACAAAGACCACACACTAATCGAATATAGTAGCAAAATAACCCCGACAACAGGGCCCCGGAGGCGTCCTTTTCTTTTCAGTCGTTCTCTGAATCGTTCTTTTTCCCTTTTCCTCTCCTTCTGTCCATACGCCATTACCACTTCTCTCGGCCGCCACTCATCCCTGCAGAATGTAACGCAAAAACATCTTAGAATCCTCAGTTTATCAGCACTTCACCACCTATTCCTAACTCTGTTATAAGGCCCCACATCTAGTAAGTAGGTAGGTTTTTCAGACCCACTGTAGATAGAATATGCTGTCCCTGTAGATTGTAGGTACCTCTGTATTATCCCCATATAGATAGGGCCAGTAATTAGGGCAGGCAGGGCCAGTAATTAGGGCAGGGAGGCCGGGTATATACTAGGCAGGAAACCCGGGATATAGCCAGGCAGGGCAGTATATAGTTTAGGTAGGGAAGGTATATAGCCAGGCAGGGCAGTATAAGGGCAGGAAGGGCATGTATAGCCAGGCAGGGGCAAGTATAATGGGCAGGCAGGGCGTGTAAGCCAGGGGAGGGGCAGTATATAGGCAGGCAGGGCCGTGTATAGCCAGGCAGGGCCGATAGATAGCCAGGCAGGGCAGTGTATAGCCAGGCAGGGGCAGTATATGGGCAGGCAGGGGCAGTATATGGGCAGGCAGGGGCAGTATATGGGCAGGCAGGGCAGTGTATAGCCAGGCAGGGCAGTGTATAGCCAGGCAGGGCAGATATATAGCCAGGCAGGGCAATAATAGCCAGGCAGGGGCAGTATATGGGCAGGCCCGTGCAGTGATAGCCCGGAGGGCAGGTATTTAGCCAGGCAGGCAGTGTATAGCCAGGCAGGCAGTGTATAGCCAGGCAGGGGCAGTATATGGGCAACAGGGCAGTTGTTTAGCAGGCAGGGCAGGTATAGCCAGGCAGGGGCAGTATATGGGCAGGCAGGGCAGTGTATAGCCAGGCAGGGCCAGTATATGGGCAGGCAGGGCAGTATATAGCCAGGCAGGGCAGTGTATAGCCAGGCAGGGCAGTAAAATGGGCAGGCAGGCAGTGTATGGCCAGGCAGGGCAGTATATAGCCAGACAGGGCAGTATATAGCCAGGCAGGGCAGGTATATAGCCAGGCAGGGCAGTGTATAGCCAGGCAGGGGCAGTATATGGGCAGACAGGGCAGTGTATAGCCAGGCAGGGCAGTGTATAGCCAAAGCAGGGTGCATATATGGGGCAGGCAGGTCAGTGTATAGCCAGCAGTGGCCGAGTATAGGGCAGTCAGGGCAGTATATAGCCAGGCAGGGCAGTGTATAGCCATAGCCAGGCAAGGGGCAGTATAATGGGTCAGGCATTGCAGTGTATAGCCAGACAGGGCAGTATATAGCCAGACAGGGCAAGTACTAGAAATAGCCAGGCAGGGCCGGTTATATAGCCAGTCGAGGGCGAGGTAAATAGCCAGGCAGGGCAGTGTATAGCCAGGCCAGGGGGCGTATATGGCAGACAGGGGGTACAGGACAGTGTCGAAGCCAGCAGGGCAAGTGTCTAGCCAGGCAGGGCAGTGTATAAAGCCAGGCAGGGGCAGTATATGGGCAGGCAGGGCTTATATGGGCAGGCAGGGCAGTGTATAGCCCAGGCCAGGGCAGTTATATATCCATGCAGGGTCACATATAGCAGGCAGGGCAGGTATATAGCCATGCAAGGGCCATATATGGGCATGCAGGGACAGTGTATAGCCAGGCAGGCAGTATATTGCCAGTCAGGGGCAGTATATGGGCAGGTAGGATCAGTAAGTTTTTAAAAAAATAAAATAGAGATCTTACTCACACTGATTTCCCCTCCTCTTCTTCCCTCCGGAGCCCGGTGTCCGTTCACCGAGCAGACTGCAAGGGCCGCGAGCAGGCGCCGAATGACGTCAACAAATCGCGCGCCTGCCCCGCGGCCCATCCTGGGAGCTGCAACAGATGGAAATCAATAGATCCCCCGAAGGTATCCAGCCCTGGCAGCTGCCTGCAACCGCGCGGTGCAGGCGGCGTGCCGTGAATGCTGCAATGGCTGGGTCTGTGAACCCCGGCCATGCAGCCGTGGGATGAAGGGGACCTTCGCCGACAGAGCCGGGCGCCGGTACACGGGGGCCCGCCAGGGGGAAACCCCAGCCTCCTGCGGCCTGCTCCGAGCCGGGCGCTGCGGCCCAATCCCGTCTTGTCCTCAGTACCACTGGGCAGGTATAGGCGGCTGCCTGGTGAGGGCCCCCTGAGATCGTGGGGCCCCCGGGCATGGCGCTGAACCTGGCCCAATGGAATAGACGGCCCCTGCACTCAACAACGTGCCATGGCCAGGGATTTTCCATCTTATATATTATATACTTATTTTTTTATTATTGCATAAACCTCCTATAACAGCAAAAGTGAAAAAAAACTGTTCCTCAAGCTAGGCAAACATAATAAGTCTACAGGTCGTACACTGCACAGAAAAACATCGAATTTATTTCAGCGTTTTCATTTACTAAATACTCTGAAAAACGACCTGTAAATCATCTCCCATAGACTTCTAATGTAAAAACTCCTGCTTTCTACACTGAGCTTCCTTTTTTCTGCTCGTTTTTTACTGTCGTCTTTTTGCAACAAGTTCCTAAAATGCCAGAGCTGGGCAGAAAATTTACTACAGGAGTCGATGTAAAGCGCCGGATGTCTTTTGGCGCATTTTCGCAGCGTTTTTTGCTGCAAATTTTCAATGAAAACCCTCCCAGGAGACCCAGGTCTCACCTACAGTGGGTGTTAACCCCTTAACGACCTTGGGCGTATCCATAACGACCAGGTCGATTGGGGGTTTACGCACCTGGACGGATGGATACGTCCTGAGGATCGCGCGAGACTCTAAAGCAGAGTGCGCGCGATCGTCGCGGGTGTCAGCTGTATATGACAGCTGACATCCCGCACCACGGCCTCCGACACACTACCAGCGGATCGCACCGGGGGTGGGGGGGGGCGGATAACCCCCTTAATTAACGCGACCAATCCTGTCGCAATAACAAAGTAAGACGCAGGAGGATATCGCTCTCCTGCGTCGCTGTTCGGCGGCAGCACGCACAACGCACGATCCGTGCAGCTTTTTTTTTTTTCCTGCCTCCTTACAGACACCCAGCACCACGAAGGCAGAGAATGCCATCGGATTTGTCGCGATTTGACGTCACGAATCCCGCCGTGCCCTGTGGGCATGGCCCGGCATACGAGACTGACAGTTTACCCTAGGAACAAGTGCACGAGCAACAACTATGCACGATTCCTATTGAATGAGAGATCTAAAGATCTCTCATTCAACATCCCCAATGGTGAAAAGTAAAAAAAAAATGTGAAAAAGTGAAAAAAGTTAAAAAAAAAAGTGAAAAACAGTAAAACACAAACACAGCCGAAAAATTAAATAAAAATACTTACACCCGCCCCTTTTCCCCTTTACAAACGCCAATCGCCCCCAAAAAAGATCAAAATTAATAAGTAACCCATATTTGGTATCGCCGCGTGCGTAAAGACCTGCCCTATAAATCGTTATGTTAATTAACCTGTACGGTGAACGCCGTAAAAAAAAAAAAAAAAAAAAAAAACAATCACAGAATTAAGATTATTGTTCAACCCGCAGCACATAAAATGGAATAAAAAGCGATCAAAAACTCCTATAAACGCAAAAGTTGTACCATTAAAAATGCAGTTCATCCCGCAAAAAAAAGTCCTTATACAGCCTTCTGTATACGGGAAAATAAAAAAGTAAAGCTCTCAGAAGATACGATGCATAAATATTGTTTTTACACACTAAAACACTTTTCATTTTTTTTAAAGTGCTTCAATATACAAAAAAACCTTTATAAATAGGGTATCGCCAAATCCGTAGCGACCCAAAGAGTAAAATGCTAACTTATCAACGGATACGCACGGTGAGCCCTGTTTAAAAATAAAAATAAAAAACACAACTAGGATTGCAGTATTTTCTTCACTCCTGTCCTCCAAAAAATGGATTTAAAAGCAATACAAAAAGCCTTGTCCCCTTCCAAAAATTAATACTAATAAAAAACATCAACTCCTCTCGTCTCGTAAAAAACAAGTCCCTACACAGCTCCAAGCACAGAAAACAATATAAAAGTTATGCTCACAGACTATGGCGATGCAAAAACGTATTTTCCTGTTTGAATAAAGGTGTTTTTTAATGTATAAAAGCAGTAAAACATAAATAAAATACTACAAATTGGGTATCGGTGAAACGATTGACCGGCTGAGTAAAGCTAACCAATGTCATAGTATACCGTAACAGTGACCGCTATAAAAAATAAAAATAAAAAACATACCCGAAATTGCAGTATTTTGGTTCAAAACATCTCACAAAAACCTTAATAAAAAGTGAACATAGCATCATATTGCACCACAATAATTGAACCAATAAAAACTTCAACCTCATCCCCGCAAAAACCAAACACATACACAGCCTCTGCACACAGCAAAATAAAAAAGTTATGGCTGTCAGAAAGGACAACAGAAAAACGCATTTTTTATAGACGTATTTCTACTGTGTAAAAGTAAATAAAAGACAGAAAACCTATATAAAAATCTATATCCATTGTAAGAGTACCGACCCCCATAGTACAGATATCAACTTCATGTTACACTGCACGGCGAAATGCCTGAATAATTTAAACTCAAAGAACTATGACTGAACTGCGTTTTTCCCCCCATTGTTCATTGCCCACTGCTGAAAAAAATACTATGGAACACCGTGCATCCCAAATGCACAGTAACCCCTAGATGAATCCCTGAAATGGTTTTTAATCCAAAATGGGCCTTCCCTGGAATGTGTACACCTGTCTGCAACTTATGGTGCTTTGCAAATGCGTTTCATGGGGCCCCACCAAAATCTGCGTTCCAAAGGCCAAATTGCGCTCCCTCCCTTATTACCCCCGGCCCATGGCGCCCACAAATAACCGAAGTTCACCAACCGCAGTTTACACCACATGTAGGGTTATTGCCAAACTTGGAAGAAATTTGCTATAACAAAAGTTTTACGTCTTTTTTCCAGGATTCCTTGTATAAGTGACAACATTTTAAGCTAAAATAGCAGATTAGTTTGGAAAAACATTTTCTACTTTTCACAGCCTTAAGCTAAAAAAATTATTTTGTGAATCACCTGTGGGGTAATATACATCAATCCCCCTGGAAATATTCCTTTAAGGGTGTATATTTTCCAATATGTGGTCTATTTAGGGTGTTTTATTAAGTTTTACCCTTAGGAGTGTCCCCCAAACCTGAAAATGGCGCCTAAATAAAAGATCGTATTGAAAATGAGACCTCAGAGTCCGGTAGGTGCTCTCCTAAATCTGGGCTGTGGTGTAGCCACATACTGCACTATGGCCACCATATGGGATATCTTCTAAAACGGCAGACCCTGGGAAATGTATATTAATGTTGCATTTACCCAGTCACATTTACCGTATTCCAGTGAATAATGGATAAATAATGAAAATCTTCTGCAAAAAAAGTGAAATTTTGAAATTTCACCTCCACTTATGCTTTAATTTCTGTGAAATATCTAAAGGGTGTAATCAAACTTCCCTAAAATAGTGTTGTAAATACGTTAAAGGGGTCTAGTTTCTTAATGGCATTATTTATGGGGGTACAAAACATGCAGGCCCCCAAAGCCACTTCAGTACTGGAGTGGGTCCCTAAAAAAATGTATATTGCAAATTTTTCTGAAATTGTGAGAAATTACTACGAAATTTCTAAGTCCCTCAACTCCGTAAAAAAAAAAAAGACATTTAAAAAATGATCCACCTATATTGGATCATATGGTAAGATGCTAGGGTTATAAACTATTTAGGGTGAATAATTATCTGTCTTGCACTGCATAAATTTTGCAACTTTCAAACTCGCAAATTTTTTTCTATTTTTTTCCAAATTTCATGAAATTTTGATATTTTTCACAAAAACAAACAAGGATGTATGTAAAAAAAATTTCTTTAACAAACTTAAAGCACAATGTGTCACGAGAAAACTATCTCTGAATCACATGGAAGGTAAAAGTGTCAAAAAGTTATTCTCACATAAATGAAAACATGTCAGATTTTCAAAAATAGGGCTGGGTCAGGAAGGCCAAAACAGCTGGGCTCCTTAAGGGTTAAATAAAGGTTTATATCTTATCAAATCTGCATACAAGTGTCCGATGTGTCCTTGTTTTGTACCTTTTGTTAATAAAATATCGTGCCTTTAAGCCGCTCAACGATATTTTGGCGCAATTCTATTTTTTCCGCTAAAAATAAATATTTTTTCTCAGAATCCGTTTTTTACGTATTTTGGTGCTAAAATCCCATTTCTTAACATATTTAGGTTTGACGCGTACGAAAGTTATCTTCGCTTCTGACACTAAAAATACGTTTTTTTACGGAGTTGGCGCCAGAATCCATGTGTTTTAACGAATTTATGACGGCCAGGAATCCATTTTTTTTATGGATTTTTGGTGCTACAATCCTTTTCTTAACAATTATGGGTGCTAATAAAGTATCTCTCTTCTGACACTGAAAATAATATTTTTGTAACGGGATTTTGGCGCAATAATCCTTTTTTAGGGATTAATGGCGCAAGAAAAAAAAAAAAAAATCCCTTTTTGTTAGGGATTTATTGGCGATAAAATCTTCTTAACACATTTGCGCTAAAGAAGTTATGTCGCTTTCTGACGCCAAAAATACTTTTTTTATGGATTTTGGCGCAAGAATCCATTTTTTTATGGATTTTGCCACTAAAATACTTTTCTTTACAGATTTTGGCGCAAATAAAGTTATCTCACTTCTGTGGACGCATTAACCACTAGTCAGACTGTGTGGGAACCAAAAATAGGTTTTTTACGATTAGGTTGAGTTAAGATTCATTTTTCTTAACACATTTTTGGCGCTAATAAAGTTAGCTTCTCCGCTGTCTGACGCAAAAATATATACGTTTTTTTACGGATTTGCGCAAGAATCCGGGGTTTTTTTTTACGGATTTTGGCACTAAAATACTTTTCTTTACAGATTTTGGCGCTAATAAAGTTATCTCGCTTCTGACGGCAAAAATACGTTTTTTACGGATTTTGACGCAAGAATAAGATTATATTAGGATTTGGTGTTAAAATCCTTTTGCTTAACATATTTTGCCGCTAAAAAGTTAGCGTTCTCGCTTCTGATGCCAAAAATCGTTTTTATACGGATTTTGGCGCAAGACTTCCGTTTTGTTATTTTTTTAAACGGTTTTTGGTGTTAAAAAATCTTATCTTAACATATTTTGAGTGCTAATAAAGTTATCCTCACTGCTGACGGCCAAAAATTTGGGTTTAATGGATTTGGGGCCCAGACTCCGTTTCTTAAGGAAATTTGCCTACCGCACCTAAAATCCTTTATCTTAACTTTGCTAGCGCCAAAAATATGTTAAGAAATGTTTTTTCCATGTAAAAAAAAAGTAATTTTTAGTCGTCAAAGCGAGATAACTTTATGTAGCGCTAAAATCTGTAAAAATAATACGGATTTTAGCACCAAAAGTCTGTTAAAAAAAATAGACTTTTAGAAAAAATCCCGTAAGAAAAACGTAGTTTTGGCGAAATAAAGCGAGATAACTTTATTAGCGCCAAATATCCATAAAAATGCAGATCTTAGCACCAAAATCCATTAAAATTGACTTTAGGGCCAAAAGCCGTAAAAAAATTTATTTTTGCGACAAACGCGAGATAACTTTATTAGCGCCAAAATCCGTAAAAATGCCAGATCATAGCACACCAAAATCTGTTAAAAAATTGACTTTAGGGCCAAAAATCTGTAAAAAAAAAAAACCAACAAATTTTTGGCGACAAAATGCGAAATAACTTGTAATATCGCCAAAAGATCCGTAAAATGCCTAAAAGATTACATATAAATGCAATGATGTGCTTTATATCCTCTTTTGTGGGGCGGAGTTACATCCAATAGGTTAATTTATGCATACATTAAAAAACAGTCTTGAAGACAAGTAAAAAACGCGCCCAAAAACGCAAGTCGCGGCAAAAAATGGACTTTTTTTTTCATCTGCTTTTGACAGCAGTGACAGAAAACTCAGTTTCATGAACGTTTTTACGTAATTAATTTCAGTTCCAGTTTTTGTCACTGCATGTAAGACATAGCCTCAATATGAAACTACAGAGCATTTCACATTGATCTTCATCTTATTTAATTTGGTTTGAGGAACAGTTTTTTTTACTTTTTTTTACTTTTGCAGGTACTGTAGTAGGAGGTATGTTCAATAAAAAAATAAATCTAATTTCATATAATAAAAAAATAAGAATATAATGCTGGTGATTATAATGGCAATATTTAAAATAATTCATTTAAGAGCAAAGGTGAATAAATTTATATACACAAAATGATTTGTCCAATATATTGCATTTTATAAATAATAATCCAAATAAACTTGTCTATAGGGTGGTTGGTGTCTCGGTATATACTGTATGGTCTCCTCTATATGGGGGTAGGGGTGATGTCTTGGTATATACTGTGTGCTCTCGTCTATTGTGGTTATATCTCGGTTTATATTGTGCGCTCTCATCTATTGTGGAGATATCTCGGTTTATATTGTGCGCTCTTCAAGGGGCTCGTCTATTGTGGTGATATCTCGGTTTATATTGTGCGCTCTCGTCTATTGTGGTGATGTCTCGGTTTATATTCTGTGCTCTCGTCTATGGGAGGGTGATGTCTTGGTGTGTATTGTACACTTTTGTGTAAGGCCATGTTCACACGGCTTAAAAAATGTGGACGTATTCCAGTCTGTAATTCCTTGCCTTTCTTGCCAACGGCGCGAATTACAGGCTGGAATACGTCCCTCATTTACGGTAATCCACGAGTTCTCATAGAGAACTATGGATTACGTCTCCTCTCCCCGCACGTCGAATCCACCAACGGGTGGGAGAAATGACATGTCATTTACTATCGGCGAATAACGCGCTGCTATAATGAAAGTCTATGGCCGCGACGTGCCCGTCCCCAATCACGACAACCCCTCTACCTCCCCCGCCCAAATTCCGTCCACACGGCGTAATTAAGCCGTGTGAACATAGCCTAAGGGAGGGGTGGGGTGATGTCTCGGTATATACTGTGCGCTCTTGTCTTTGGGGGGATGTCGCCTTGGCATATCCTATGCGCTCCCTTCTATGAGGGGTGATATCTCAGTAAAAACTTTATTGGGATTATTATTTATTGAGTGCAATATATTGGACAAATCATTGTGTATATAAATTTATTCAACTTTGATCTTCAATGAATGTATTAATGAAATATTCTTCCACTTACATTGTTATTATAATTGCCAGTATTATATTCTTATTTTTTATTATACGAAATGGTCATTATTTTTTGCAGTTTTACTTTTAATATTTATTGCCTCTATTATTAATATTATTGTACATTGAAGATGAATATGTGTTTGTTTGCCGCGCAGTGAGCCACGTTTGAACATGTTGTACAGTGACAAACAGGCACAGCCGTCATATTTAAAGGGAATCTGTCGCCAATTTTTTTTTTTTTACTTTTTAAATCAATCCCCTGATCCATATGCTTTTCCTCTCAGTTGTTTTTATTTCCTGACTTGTAGATTTCCTCAATTTCGGTCGACGGCGTCTATAATGATTGTGGGGAAGACAGTCTTGCTTGCCTGCGTTAACAGCATTCAAGAGAGATACTTTATACAGCACTTACATGCCCATTGATGGAAGATTCTTAAGACAGTTTCTGTCCCATAGATGTGAATAGGTATAGTTTTCACTGTGAAGGGAGGGAAGAGGGGGAGCTGTGACGTCTCCTCTTGTGACTGGTGAATTCTGTGTTAGGGCTTGTTCACACGACGTTTTTGTGATCCATTTTATTGTCAGTGTGATTAACATTGCTTTCAATGGCAAAAGCGCATCGCCGTTCCCACAGGGATCGTCGATGCGCTTGAGAGCTCGTCCTCATCTGCGCTATCCTTCGGATCCGTTTTAAGTTTGAATGTCAATTCTTCTTGCGTTCTACGCAAGAGAAATGCCATAGAGATCATGGAGTGCGCTTTCTGGCACCTGACCAAAAGCGCTCCACACATCTTGGCACGTATCGGCGGCGTTTCATCCAGAAAGCGGATGCGAAAAGCGCAGTGCCACAGCTGATGGATACGGCAGGGGCAGGATCAATGGATGGAGTGTTGCTGCCCGGCGCCTGCAACAGCCGAGCAGAGTTTGCAGGGCTCGGGACTCTGATGCCGTCCCGCCGCCCGCGCCGGGCTCGGGACTCTGAAGCCTGTCGCCGCCCACGGCTCGGGACTCAGATGCCGTCGCCGTGCCGTGTAGCCGGGCTCGGACTGCTGATGCCGTCGCCGCCAGCCGGGCTCAGAACTCTGATTGCCGGCCGACGCCCCCCGGGCTCGGACTCTGATGCCGGCTCCGCCAGCCGTGCTCGGTACACGGTGCCTGGCCCGCCCCGGGCTCGGGACTCTGAAGCCTGTGCAGCCGAGCTAGTTTTTGCTGTTAAAAGTATAGTGTATCTGCTGCTGCCGCCGCTGAAGGTGAATGGAGAGTCGGGCGCAGCAGGTTTATGAAATGAGAGTCAGGGCGCAGCAGGTGATGAATTGGAGAGTCGGTTAGCGCCTAGCAGGTGTGAATGGAGAGTCGGCGCAGCAGGTGATGGAATGGAGAGTCGGGGCGCAGCAAGTTGATGACTGGAAAGTCTGGCGCTAGCAGGTGATGAATGGAAAAGTCGGGCTGCAAGAGAGAATGAGAGATCTCACTCTGAAACCGTATCCGTTTACCACTAAAAACGCAATTGCAGAGAGCAATAGCCAATCGGATGCACTATAAAGGTGTCACCTCTCGCTTTTTCGATCCGCATTAAGGATTTTCACTCCAACTGCACCCTGCCGGGTATCAAAAACGGATCCGTAAATTCGTATCCAAAAACTTTGTGTGATCAAGCTCTTAACTGTACCAAAGTGGTCTCCCTTTCAGCTTGACCCTTGCTTTTTACTGATAATTGAGCACACTGCTGAAAAGCTCTCAAAACAGAGGCAGAAGTGTCCAGATACGATTGTTAGGCTTAGTGCACAAGTGAAAAACTGGCAGTGACTGTAAGAATTATTAAAACAATATTGAAAGTTATCTGAAAATGAAAAAAAACATAACCAAAAATCTTTCTAAAAAACAAATGTGTTTAACATCACAATGTGAGTTAAACATAAGTCCATTTTTGATAGACACATTCCCTTTAACTGTAATTTCAGAATAATTCCATTATTTCCTGTTAATTCTTTGTAGTCTATACTATTAATGTGCATCTAGTTCGCACTTTTCATTGGGTACAATGCTACTGATTTGTGAGATTACCAAGATTCTGGGAGTCCCCATAGAAATAGGACCGGATTTGGGGGTCCATGGCAGAAAAAAAGGTTTAAAAACTGTGCTCTAGATGAGATAGTAGATCCCAGCTGCATCACTTGTTGATTAAGATCCAGGTGTGGAGAATAAGGAGAACTAGCTCAGAATGCTCCCTTTGACACTCTTGTAAATGACGGTCAAGTCGTATGGCAAGGGTCATTAATTCTTCTAAGGTTTTAGCTTGTGGATAGCTAATCAATAGATTCTTGAGTGTCTTTGACAGTCCTTGGCGAGAAAGACATCAGAGTGCTGGGTCATTGCACTGTGAAGTCAACGACAATCGCCTGAAGTCAGAGAAGTCTTCCACTGGTCGCTGCCCCTGACAGAGGGACAATAGGTTATTTTCGGCTACTGACCTGATTTCCGGTTCATCATACAGAAGTCCCATGGCTTGGAAAAATGAGTCTACGGACAATAACTCTGGGGAACCAGGTTTTAGGGAGAAGGCCAAAGCTTGAAGAGTCCACTGTAACAAGAAGATGGCAAACCCCACTTGTTGGTCCTCAGTTCCAGATAAGTAAGACCTTATCTGAAAATACAGCTTGCAGCTATTCTGGAATATAATAAAGGCGCTGTAGTCATTAGAAAAACAGGCAGGTTTATCTTAGGTTCCACAGTAGTGTCAATAGAAAATGCAATCTGGGCAGATGCAGTCTCCTGAACCAACAGTGTCAAACCATGCACCCCGTCCACCAGTGCCTTAATAGGCTCCATGAGGTCAGGAGGCTGCTGGATACTCGGGAAGAAAAAATGGGCCTGTGATTCTGTTAGGGACGCTCTAATCTTTCCCTCACATACCTTGCCTAAGCAGAGCAACCACCCGGAAAAGTGCGACCCTGCACTCATACTTTTTCCTGACCAAAACATGACTACACAGAGAGCAAACAGGCGGAAGACAAACAGGCAGAAACACAACATAGAGGAAATAAGAGCAATGTCAGACAGACCGAGGTCAGACCAGGAGATCACACAGTACCAAGTCAGCAGGCAGTATAATAACCGAGATGTAAGCCGTAGTCCAGAATCACAGGGAATTCAACATAATAGCAACGCACAGGGACAAGAGCCAGGATACAAAAATAATCACAAGCAAAGACTGAATAAACAGGAAAGTTGAAATATCCCACCCCAGCCAGGGATTGGCCTAGATACTTAACCATTAAGGTTCCTAAAAAGAACCCTGGCTGAGGCTGGAAAGCGACCAGGATCACTTTAAGGCCATGTTCACATGGCTTAAAATGGGCCGTATTTCGTGCCTTCAATTACGCTCCGAAGTGCGCCAATTACTGGCCGAAAACGGCCCATTCATTACGGTAATTCACAGTTCTCATAGAGAACTATGGATTACGTCTCCTCTGCCCGCCCGGCGAAGCCGCCGGGCGGGGAGATAATTGACATGTCACTTTCTAGCGGCGTATAGACGCCGCGAGCAGTGCTTGTCTCTGGGCCGGCGAAGTGCCGGCCCCCCGCTCACTCCCCGCTCCGCCCCCTTCCACACGGCGTAATTGCGGGCCGTAATTACGCCCTGCAAATACACCGTGTGAACCTAGCCTTAAAGTCATACACACATTGCTAAAACTAAGTGGTTAAAGAACTGGAAGCAGAGTTATCTGTGATCCTAAGCACTAGCAAATGATACTGGCAACAAACTGTGGTGCCATTTTCCAATCAGTTAGATGCTGCTATCATGGTGACCACCACATTTAAGCAGTTCAAATGGCCGTTATAGGAAGTAATTGTGGATTTCAGCTGTAAGATATGGAGTGGGTTCAGCAGTGATCGATCCCATACTCCCTTACCGGCATCATGACAAACAGTTCCGTCATATGTTAGTAAGGGGTTAAAATACCGATGCATTCTTGAGTATTGTCATTAGTATTTTATCTGCATTGCATCCATGTTTCAAAATGTACTTCACTTTCCTGCCTAGAAGACAGCCGTTACTAATGATTATAAAATAACACTACTAATTAGTAAAAATTTATTCAATACTGATGATACCCTGACATATTGATGCAATTTCATCAGTGATTCATCTGCATTGCAAGCATGGACCAATGCACTCATGTAAATACAATATTTAGTGTGATTTGCATACTTACATAGAAATCATATGCATATGAAGCACTGTCATAATGCTCAACAAAATTAATGGAGGAAACAACCAATAGAAGTTGTGGTTTCCTGGTTTTCTGCAGAGTGCTCCGTTGCCTGCCACCTGAAAGCTCATGGTGGATGTATATAGTGCGTCATTCTCAGCCATTTCCTATCATTGCCATGCACTGCATACTCTTTTTGAAGACAGGTGTTTCCTGTTGTGCTTTATGTATGTATTATGTACTCCTCTGCACAAACACTAACCCTCTATATAATATTTTTAGATGGCGCACCTTATTATTTTTTAAAATTGTTATTTAACCCCTTAAGGACCCAGCCTGTTTTGGCCTTCCTGACCCAGCCCTATTTTTGAAATCTGACATGTGTCAATTTATGTGAGAATAACTTTTTGACACTTTTACCTATTCATGTGATTCAGAGATTGTTTTCTCGTGACACATTTGTGCTTTAAGTTAGTAAGAAATTTTTATCCATACACTCCTTGTGTGTTTGTGAAAACTATCAAAAGTCCATGACAATTTGGAAAAATTTTGCGATATTGAAAGTTGCAAAATTTTCTGCGTGCAAGACAGATAATTATTCACCACAAAAAATTTTATAACTAGAAACTACCATATGTCCACTATAGGTTGGCATCATTTTTAAAATGTCTTTTTTTTTTTTTTTTTACGACATTAGAGGGCTTAGAAATTTAGTAGCAATTTCTCACATTTTCAAGAAAATTTGCAATATACATTTTTTAGGGACCACTCCAGTTCTGACATGGCTTTGAGGGGCCTGCATGTTAGATACCCCCATAAGTGACGCCATCTGAGAAACTAGACCCCTTAACGTATTTACAACACTATTTAGGAAGTTTGATAACCCTTTAGATATTTCACAGAAATTAAAGCAAAGTGGAGGTGAAATTTAAAAATTTTACTTTTTTTGCAGATTTTCAATTTTTATCCACTATTCACTGGAATACGGTAAAATGTGACTAGGTAAAATGCAACTTAATATCAATTCCCCCAGGTCTGCCATTTTTAGAGATATCCCATATGTGGCCCA
>JAODAL010044233.1:0-33077 GCA_025379985.1 Phyllomedusa bahiana
GGGAAGGTTATTTTGTGGAGATTTAACACCATTAGCCCACGCACTAAAATGAAATTAACAAGCCAGGGGAATAAGCAGACTCTGTAGGGGCCCATCAACGGATTATCTCAAGTCACATCTAACTCACGACCAAAGGGGCTATATAAAAGGGATTAAAAACAACCAAAAATTCAACCCAAACAGCTTTTTCGGGCATTTGCCCCTCATAAGTGCATACAAAAATACGGGTTTTTGGCTAGTGAGGGCCTGGGCAAAACCTCAAAAGGAAAACTTTTTTCCTTTTTTGGAGAAATCATGTAGGTGGGAGATTTATAAACAAAACTAATCTCCACAAAAAATGTAAACAAAATTAAAAAAGAATCAGTAACACCTATTGACGATTTTTCCTTTATCACATCGACTCACTGACTTTGCCATGTTTGGATTAGGAAATCAAAGCAGGATGACCTTAAAAGAACCCCGCACAAGTTAACCCCCCTTCTTGGGGACAGAAACAAGCTTCAGACCTTTTTTCCAGCAATTGCCCCCTTATTCTGTAAATGCAGCATTTTTTTTCGGTATTTAAAATGCTCAAATTTTCAGTTTTCACCAGAAAAAGTCAGAAAATCATTTTTTTTTAACCCCCCCGCCCTGGGAAAGGCACCCCCCCCGCCCCCCCAAACCGATCAACCTATTAACCCTTTAAAGGAAAATTTCGAAGTAACGTTTCCGTGAAATTTTTAAAAAAGTTGGTGCTAACCCACTTGTCATTTTTAAGATTTCCCCATTAAAATCCTAAATCAATTTTATGGGAACCGCCGGAAAAAATTTACGTAATTTTTTTTTGTGTTTGCCGGTCTAAACCCCGGGGGCAATAACTTAATTTTCTTTAAAAACGACACCTTTTTTTCATTTTCCCCTAAAAAAATTTTGATTTTTTTGGAGTTTTTCCCCGGAGGGATTTCCCGTGAAAATGCCCCAAAACCCCGGGAAATTTTCCGTTTAAACCCCTTTTTGTATCCCAAACTTCATGGGGGGGCAAAAAAATTTTGGGCGGGGCTTCTTTTTTTCTTAAAAAGAAAAAACCCACAAAGGGAAAATAAAAAGGGGGAATCTTTTTTAAAGGGGGGGGATAATAAACATTCCCCTTTAAAACCCCTTCACCCCCCATATTTGAATTGTTTAAAATATAATTTTTTTAAGAAAAATTTTTAAAATTTTTAATAAAAAATTATTAAAAAAATAGATCTTTTTTTTATTTTGGGGGTTTTAAAAATAAAAATTATTAATTTTAAATTAAAAAATAAAATTTTTTATCTTATATAAAATAATATATAAAATTTTATTTTATTATATAATTTATAAAAATATATATAATATATAAATTTTAAAATAATAAAATTATTATTATAATTTCTGGCCCGTTTTTTTTTTAGCTGCTCCTTTAGTGATCCTTTGTTACAGCTCATCTCCGGGGGATAACCCCAGTGAAAAAGAGTTTCCTCACCCCGGGGTCCGCCTTTCTCAGACATCACCCTTCCTCTCACCCCTTACGAGTTTTAACCCCCGGGTGTTGTCTTTCTACCCTGCCCTGTACTCCTTAGAAAATTTATCAAAGAATCAAATAAAAAAAAAGAAACCAATCATTTGTTTATAAAGAAAAAAAAAAAAATCCACAGGTTTGGGTTTTCGGGGATTTGGGCAAAAGTTTAACCTCAAACTACAATGTAAACTCTAAAAAGCTCTAACAAAAAACGGACCTTTTTTTTGACTAGAGAGGGGAAAAAAGGCCGGGGAAATGTCATCCTCGGGTCACATGATCTGAAATTCAAGAAAACCCCAACAACCCCCCCCCCTTCGAGCTGAAGAGCCGGATGCAGGGGTTAAATGAATGGGGAAAAACCCCTTTAATTCCAAATAGAAAGGAAGAATAACCATGTTTAAAATTTTTCGCTTATTTGCTCATATAATAAAAGCTTTTTTATCTAAACCCCAAAATTGATAAATTCCAAAAAAATCCTTTTCTAGGTGTCCAAAAGACTGGGGGACCTTTATACCCCCCAGGGAAAAATACATCTAATTATACCCCGGATCAAGCAGCAACAAAATATCTACCTGGCACTTCAAAAAACGTCCCCCCGAAACCGACAGGCGGAAAGGCACCCCCCCGGTCTTAAAATTTCCATCATCATTTTCAAAAAAGGTCCTTGGGTCCTTACATTTCCCCAAATGAAAGGAAAAATGAAATTTTTTTTACCGGGAAGAAAAAAGCCCCGAGGGACCCTGAGGTCTTTTTAAGGGGTATCATTTTTTTTGGTTTCGGGGCCGTGGTATTTTAAAAGCATTTAATCTTTGCCCTGTACCCCGGCTCTTTACCGCGGACTGCGGAGAAGGGTTTGTATTCTTTAGCTGGAGCCATTGGCTTTGATCATTGCACACAAGGGGTTTCTCCGTGGTGTACGTTCAAGTTGAAGAGTTTACGCGGTCATCGCCAGCTATGCAAAATAGCGTAACACTTTTTTTTTTCCATTTTGAGGGGTTTTCTCTCCAGTAAAAGAGGTTTAAAATCTGGTCGAAGGGGCCGCCTCCGCGCCCGCGATGCTGGAAACTACGGTTGCAAATCAAGGGAAATTGGGGGGAAAAGATTTGAAAAAAAAAAAAAAAATTTTGTTGAATGTCAGCCCCCGACATTTCGGCGCCGGTGGAGGGAAAAATTTCCACTCCCTTTCCCAAACAGGTTTTTTAAAAGGAAAAAATTGGGGGCTAAAATGCAGGAAAGATAAATGACTGCAGCTGGGGGTTCGGGTTGCCGATCTTGAGGGGGGGGGGAAATGACACGAAAATCAGAAGGAGAATATTGTAACTGTGGCTGAGAATCCTGCAAACAATTTAAATAATTGCCATAACTCACAGAACCTCGGAAACCTCTGCTCCCATTTATTTCCCCAGTGCAACAGTAAAGACGTATAGACAGACAGTCGGTATCAAAAGTCAGTGCCCATTAGCTCTCAAGGCAAAACCAGTGGAGAACTGATTTCATACTGGGACATTACATGTAAATAGTCCAATACAGACACCAGCTTACCAGACCACATGTGGAATAACTCTTTATAGACAGATAATAGGTATATTTTGTATATTTTGAACATTTATAGGGGTTTTCCACTTAAAGGGGTTGTCTCACTACATCGTTTAATCTTAACTGAGTCCTGTTTTCTTGGTTTAATTTTTGAATTCAGGGATGTGTTTACTGGCTCCTATTGGTTTCTACTGTCCTGCAGTGCTGAGTTGCTGAAGATACCAGGTCTGTAGCTATAGCAACCAGTGCTGGCAGCCTATCAGGAAAGATCAAACAGGTCTGTAGCTATAGCAACCAGTACTGGCAGCCTATCAGGAGGGGGAATTTTAACAAAGGGGCGAAGCTAAGCAAAACCACACGACCCCCTAACGGAAAGGAAAACAATCTGTTAAAAAATAGAAAAACCCTACTGGCAGCCCACAAGGGAAAAATCAAAAAGGTCCCGTTTTCTAAAACAGACACCAGCTTACCAAACCACAAGTGAAAAAAAACCCCTTTTTAAAACCCGATTAAAAGGTATTTTTGTATATTTTGAACATTTAAAGGGGTTTTTTCCCCCTTAAAGGGTTGTCCAAATAACCCCGTTTTTAAATTAACCAGTCCTGTTTTTCTTGGTTTTTTAATTTTTGAACTCAGGGATGTTTTTTTTCCCGGCCCCCAAATTTGGGTTTCACGTCCCCGCATGCCCGGTTTTCTTAAGAAACCCGGGCGAAACTATTAAAACCAACCATTGCCGGCTTGCCATCCCGAAAGGATCAAACAAGGGGCGAAACAAAGCAACCAGGGACGGCACCTATCGAAAAAGATTTAACCGGCCCGGGGCTAAAAGCCCAAACCCGCACTGGCCCGGCCCCACAGGAAAAGAACAAACACGTCGGGAGCTATAGCAACCGGGTTTGGGGCCCCAACAGTGAAAGATCTAGGAGGTCTGTAGCTATAGCAAACCCTAAAAGAAAGGCAAACAGAAAAGATTGAACAGGTTTTTTAGCTATAGCCCCCGGCTAAAGCTTAACAGAGAGATTGAACAGGTCTGTACCCATAGCGGGCCTGAGGACGATGCACCCAAAACAAGAGGGGTTAACTTTTGGGAAAAGGGGAGGGCAAAATGTTAAATTTACAAATTATTTCAAAGTGGCGTTGTTTTTTGCAAATCTTTAACATAAAAACAGGGGACCTTTTTAGTGAGACAACCCCTTTTAAATATAAAACCCACAAAAATTAAAGGGTTTAAAGGGAATAAAAATACCAAGATTTTTAAAAACCTCCGACGAATGCTTAAAAAATGGTGGCCAAGTATGGACATGCTCATCACTAAGGTGATGAAAAACTCCTCCACACCAAGGAAAAAAGGCCCATTCCTCCCCAGTTTAAGGCCGTGCAAACCCTTTTAAAAAGCTGCTATTAGCGGTATTCCCCTAAAACAACTGACCATTTTAAAAAACAATTTTCCCCGGTTTTTTCCAAAACCCCTGTTTATTAAAGGAAAAGTTTTCAAGGTTTCCACAGGAACCCCCCGTAACATTGCTTACCTGCAGCGAAACACAGGATTTCTGACTGACAGTTTCAGCAGTGAGACATGCTGTATTCTGTTGCAGATAAGCAAAATTATATATAATTTGTCACGAGCTCAACTCAAATTCTCTATTGTATAACCCTAAATACACAAAGCTCAGCCCTCTCCCTTTTCATATAACCCTAAATATCACAAGCCCAGCTTCTTTTTCCCAAACATATAACCCATATATCACAGAACTCAGCTTTTCCCTCTATCATATAACCCTATATGTCACAGAGCTCAGCTTCTCCCTCTATCTATAACCCATATATCACAGAGCTCACTTCTCTCCTCTAAAAATCCCCACAAACGGGCCACCGAAAAAGGGAGAAAAATTTACAGACCCCCCTTTCGACGTAAATAATTTCAGTAGAAACATACACAGATATATTACAAATAAAATAAATAAAAAAAAATTTATAAGAAATTTTAAAGGTTTTATCCCAACGCCTGTTTTCACAAACCCGCTTCACATCAGCTTAGACTCCAACTTCCCAAATCCTTTTGGGGGATTTTACTGCAATGACTGACATTTCACTCTGCCCGAAGAGGGAAAATTGGTTATGGAATAAAGGTTTTTAAAAGCGGGGAAAGGGTTCAAGCTCTAGGGTTAAAATCTGTCATACGAAACAAACAAGCCCATCGCAAAAGTGACTTCAATATCCTGGCCCGGGATGCTAGAGCAGAAACGGGTGGTTGGCAGTCTAGAAAACCGTCTGTAAATAAGTAGGAGATAAGAAGCTCTACCTAAAGGAACAAAACCAAACCGCAGTGATTTGGTTATTTCCTATTTTTTGTCCGACTACATTTTTAAGCTTTATTAATGAGAAACACCCTTTTTTTAAAGTTTTTTACAAATTTTGTGATACATGAAAAATCTCTGTCCCAACTTAAGATTTTTTTTTAAGATTTCCCAAATTTTTTAAACCATAAAAAAATTTTTTTAATAAAAATACCACACTAAGTAAAAAGGACATTACTCATGCATTGGAACCGCAGCCCGCTTACCTAGTACATGTTTCAAAAAAAATCATGACACTTTGGCCAGTCCCCCGCACTGTTTTTGCCGGTTTTTTTCAGCCGGGTTTTCGGTTTTTTTAGACCGCCTGAAAAAACCCCGAAAATGACACAATTGTGCTCTTGGAAACCCTCAGCACCCCACTGCACGGGTTTTTCACGGGCTTTTGCCCCAGCGGACCGGCGGGAAAACATTGAGCAAGCAAACTTTCCCGGGCCGGTTTTCCGGACGGAAATGTGCTTTTCAATGGGAGTTGGGGAGGCTCATCCGGAGAAAAGCGCCCCCCCCGCCCCAAACGGCCGTGGGGGCGGCCGCAAAAAAGGACAAATACCGGCCGTCAAACCGGCCGGTATTTGTCCTATGCCGTGTGAATGCGCCCTTAGGCTACGGCCACACGACAGTGACAAAGTCAGATTCTGATTAAGGATCCGACCAATATTTTATTGTCTTTTCAATGGTTTTGGGGAAAGGTTCAGTCCGCGGTTTACGGATTCACCTTTCCCTTTTAACCATTGAATAGCACACGAAAACTGTGCAGAAGATTGTGCATGTTTTTTCAAAACGGTGGCGGTGTGAAAATCCGCCCAATACAAGAACCAACCATGTAGTGTACACTACTGACTGGATTTTCCATTGACATCTACAGAGATGGTTGACAGTCGGTATTCAAATCCGAAAACCATCTGAAAATCCAACCAAAAAAATGTCATGTGGAGGTAACCCATTAAAGGAGTTGTCTCGCTACAAGGATTGCTGCTTTTTATGTTAAAGACCTTGCAAAAATATGTCATTTTGAAAATTTTATGTGTCCCCCATTTTGACTGTGTCCCGCCCTAAGCCTTAATCCTAAAGGTATCCCCTTTCTTGGTATGGGCCCCATAGCATAAAAAGCTCCCCTAGGTCGCTATAGCTACAGACCTGTTCATCTCTCCTGATAGGCTGTCAGCACTGGTTGCTATAGCTACGGACCTGTTTTATCTCTCCTGATAGGCTGCCAGCACTGGATGCTATAGCTACAGACCTGTTTGTTCTCTCCTGATAAGCTGCCAGCACTGGTTGCTATAGCTACAGACCTGGCTTCTACTGCAGCCTAGAAGACAATAAACACAAGCCCGTGAATTCAAAATGAAACCAAGAAAACAGGACTGTGAGATGAATCAATGTAGTGAGACAACCCATTTAAATGCTTTGTAATATAACAAGAAAAAAGTTGATGATCGAGCTATCCTTCCATATCAGTGCTGGGGCTGAAAGTCACCTTGACTCATGGATATGACAAAGAAACAAAACGATAAATACGAAACCCAAACAACAAGCAAAAAGTTCGACAAAGTTGGAACAAACTTTCTCTTGTTGAAGGTCAAGTGCTGCATAAACACGCAGCCAGAGAACACCTACGAAATCTCCGGCTCTGCTGGGTTTACACTGCGCTCCTTAGGTGAGGTATTAGCAAAGCTTATTTCTTCCCGTTTCCGCAGCTTTATTTGCTCATTCCCCTGTGATCAAACTGATTTCCATGATGTGTCTCTTCTTAGTTTTAATACCCGTTTTGCTTGTCATATAGACACAAGCATTTGCTATGAAATAATGAAACCATTTCAAAGACAAGAGAAAATAACGAGTTGAAAGAAGTCAACTCGATTTTTTTATCTTTAATTAACTATATACACTGCCCAATTTAATTGTATAATATATGTGTATGTGTGTATATATGTGTGTGTTAGTATATATATGAGTGTATGTATATATGTATGTGTGTAAATATATGAGTGTATATATATGCGTGTGTAAATATATGAGTGTATATATATGCGTGTGTATATATGTGTGTGTGTATATATGTATATATGTGTATATATATGCATATATATATGCATATATATGCACATATATATATGCATATATATATATGCAGATATATATGCACATATTTATATATGCATATATATGCACACACACATATATATATATCTATATATATACATACTAATCAACTATATATATATTTACTATATATATATATATCATATATATATAATATATATATTATATATATATATATATATTAAAAAAAGGTTAATTAACATAAAACTCCCACTAGCGGAGATGCAGGATTTTTGCATTTTAAGCCCGGTTGCGGTAAGTGGCTTGATTTGCCAGTAATGACCCAGTTCGTCTAATGAGTAACATTAACCCCTGGCTGTAGCTGTCCAGGACTTAATTGTCAAGTAAAGCTGAAATAGGAGTTTGTCGATGTGCAGGTATGTGGTATATTAGCTCATTTTATTTCTACACTTTTAATAAATAAATCTGTTGCCAGGGCAACAAGGAGACGGGCTCCGTCGCCTCCCCATTTCCCTCTTTTCAGAAAGAATTGGATTTTCACACCAAGAATTTGCAGGAAAAACAAAAGTCCTTGTAAACAGAGAAATGTTGACCGTAGGTTAAAAGGAAATAAGATCCAAAATGTCTGCCTGCTGTCCATTGTTTGTCTGGTTTTTTAGATAACAGGAGGAAAAGGAGACTTCTAGAACGTGAAAAAGTAAGGGTTGTTTTGTTTCTTTGGGGTGTTTTTTGGGGAGCATTTATCGTCACTTGGCTTTTGGAATTTACTATGTACATTGTTGTTTTGCCCCTACTGTTGTAGAAAGAGAATAATGGTGCCACACACTTGTGTATATGGTGAGTGCTCAGCGGAAAGCCAATTTTAGGTAGTCCAGAATGTAGAAAAATCCACGGCACTCCTTGTGTAACTGCAAAAACATTTTAATTAACAAGGTTTCATATCCAAGATCGACTCTCCGTTCAAGTGTATACAATGCATAGGAAATAGAACAAGAATTTTTCTCACGGTCCAACGTTTTGGCCAAATTTGGCCTTCATGAGGGACCTAGACGTGCATTCCTGCTTCTCCCCACATCTCAGTCTCTGATGAAGGCCAATTTTGGCCAAAACGTTGGACCGTGGGAATAATTCCTGCTATATCTAGTATGCATTGTATACACTTGAACGGAGAGTCGATCTTGGATATGAATCTTTGTTAAATAAATCTTTTCTGCAATTACACAAGGAGTGTCGGGGATTTTTCTACGTTCTGGACGACCTACAATTGGCTTTCCACTGAGCACCCGCCATCTACACAAGTGTGCAGCACCATTATTCTCTTTCTACAACAGTAGGGGCAAAACAACAATGTACATAGTAGATTCCAAAAGCCAAGTGGTGATAAATGCACCCCAAAAAAAGAGTCAATCTTGGATATGAATCTTTGTTAAATAACTCTTTTCTGCGATTACATAAGGAGTGCCTGGGATTTTTCTACGTTTTGCCCCTACTGTTGTATGGACATGTCCATGGATAATGGACCTGGGTTTAGAGTATGAGAAGCTCAGGTTCAACCATTCATCTTGTCCAAGATTTCATGTAACCATAAACATCTGACAATATAAAATGCATCTAAGTACAACAGGGCAGATGTGTCAGATGGCTTATAGCGACCCAACATGGCATCGTTCACCCCAATAACCTTGTGAATGTTTGCCACTTCTGCCATTTATTGCCTACACTCTCATGGGACTAAGGGGTTGTCCTATCTCAGCTGTATTTAGAACCCCAATAGAAATGAATGGGAAGATCTTCCCATTTTCTACAGTTGGCTTTTAGCAAGCAACAAGCAAGATGGGTCGACTCCTTTAGAAAATCCAGTCTAACCCTCCTCTTAAATGGGTTTTCTCAGTACAAGCTTTCGCAGACATGAGTTGTTTCTCTCTCTTACAGCTTAAAATCCTCACAGTAGGTGTTTGTTCCCTTACTGAAGACTGGTGACATCACACCTCCTCCCTGCTCCCTCCTTAGTCATCATCATCATTCTGTGTGCACAGTGGGAGAGAGAGAGAATGTCACAGCTCAGCAGACCTTCTGCAATGGTCAGTTCTTATGTCTGGAAAGCTGCCACCTCCCTCCACAAGCTCCTTGTAACCAGAACACCTGCATTGGTGTAAATAGTTATACATACAGCCTGATATGATGAAACAAATGTAAGGAATGCACTCTATAAGGCTGAATGATATGGGTTGGGGGAGCAGAGTGTATAAGGCTGTGTTATATGGGGGGAGAGTGAATCTAGCAGCTAGAGGCTCAGTAATTGCCCAGATCCTTCACATAGAGCTGCCACTGGGAGAGGGGCAGAGAGAGAGAGAGCTCAGGCAGCCTTTATTACACAGCTCAGAGAGAGTGACAGACAATGAGAACACAGACAAAGACAGCAGACAGCACAGAAAGCCAGTTTCACTTTCGTTTTCAAACAGCTCAGAGGGAAGTGAGTGCAGGCAGCCAATCAGATTTAGCTCTAGACACTTACAGATTAGCTGATAGCCGCTACACTAAATGATTTAGGTAATACAAACCAATTGCAAAAGTGCTTATTTTTACTGTCCCATCATTACAGATATGATCTTTGTAGCGAGAAAACACCTTTAAGTCTTTGGTTACAGACTGTTAGCCTTGGTGATTTCTGCAAACATCGTCAAAGAAAATTTCGAGGTACAGCCCGGCCAGTACCTTTAACCTCATCAACATTACTATAGAGCTTCAGTTCTCTGCACTGCTCAGCATGGCAAGTGGTTATTACTGGACAGAAGTAACATCACGACACTAAAGGAGCATGATAATGGGACGGCACTAAATCTAAGGGGGTGATTTAGTTTTAAAGTCAACAATGCTTCCAGAATGCTCCCGAGGTACATGGAAAATGTCTCCATAGGGGTCCATTGTAAGAGTGTGCCCTTTCAGCCTTCATCTGACCGGTATTTGCCACCAAAATTAAAGTACAGATTAGTGTAGTAGGCTTCCCATTTCCGTACCTATGGTTCCTTAAAAAACAACATAACTATATTAACCTAAAGCTGATGGATGCGACTGTATCTGTCACAGGCATCCGGCTTTATGATGTATCCGTTACACAGCTGCCTTTATAGTCTTTGGGTGACAAATCTTTTAAAGGAATGCCTCACAGTGGCATCCATTAACCATAGGATATAACTGCATCAATTTGAAAGGGTTTTCTCACCTTGCAGTTTCATAGAGCCACAGGCAGCTTCAGACTCATGTTTTCTGGTTAGGCTGTGTGTGGTTCTATAGGAGTGATTGGTATATCAGCTCTGTTATTCATGTTACATTGAAATGACTGCAGGAGATGTTAAATCTATAGTACACAAGACTACTGAGCTCCAAGGAGTGGAAACGTGTTCTTATTTTAATCAAAGTTCCTTTCCTAGAGATTACACACAGCAAGGAGGGGTGCACCATGGTCAGGACAGCAGCTTCCAGCTAATCAGATAAGAGAGAGGAGAGAGAGATGGTCAGTAACCAAGAGAAACTTGTGTGCACTCAGAAGAGATAAAATCTCTCTTATGTCCTCTAAAAAGCAATGCATTTGTTAACAGTCTTCATTTACCTTTCCCTACATGTTGAAAGCTAATCACTATAGTGAGAAAACCCCTTTAGCAGATACATCAAGAATACACTTAGGAGATATTTGTTAAACAGATTCCACATTAGTCTCTGGATGACAGATGCCACAGTTCTGAGGTAAACAGAGGCCAAAATCATGCATTAAAGGGGCACTAAAAATAAGATGTGAACCCCCCTAAAATGAATTTGAGGGCAAAGTATAAGGAGGAGGAGAGCCCTGAGATCATTCTGTGGGGAAAATAAGTATTTGATACACTGGCGATCTTCCCACCTACAAAGAATGGAGAGGTCTGTAATTTTTATCATAGGTATTCTTCAATTGTGAGAGACAGAATCTAAAAAAAAAAACTAGAAAATCACGTTGTATCATTTTTATATAATTAATTTGCATTTTCTTGCACAAAATACGTATTTGATCACCTATCAACCAGCGACAATTCTGGCTGTCACAGACCTGTTAGTTTTTCTTTAAGAAGCCCTCCTACTCTGCACTCATTACCTGTATTAATTGCAGCTGTTTGAACTCGTTACCTGTATGTAAGACACCTGTCCACACACACAATCACACTCCAACCTCTCCACCATGGTCAAGATCAAAGAGCTGTCTAAGGATGCCATGGACGAAACTATAGACCTGCTCAAGGCTGGGATGGGCTACAGGATAATAAGCAAGCAGCTAGGTGAGAAGGCAACAACTATTGGTGCAATTATTAATTACACACTACACCGTCATGGATTAAAATCCTGCAGGGCACGCAAGGTCCCCTGCTCACACCAGCACATCCAGGCCCGTTTGACTATCTGAATGATCTAGTGGAGGCGGGAGAAGGTCAGGTGGTGAGATGAGACCAAACTATCAACTCCACACGCCATGTTTGGAGGAAGAAGAAGCATGAGTACAATCTCAAGAACACGTCCCAATCGTTAAGCATAGGGGTGGAATCATCATACTTTTGGGGTGTTTTTCTGCAAAGGAATCAGGATGACTGCACTGTATTGAAGGGAGGATGGATGGGGCCGTGTATCGTGAGATTTTGGCCAACGACCTCCTTCCCTCAGTAAGAGCATTGAAGAAGGGTCGTGGCTGGGTCTTACAGCAGGACAATGACCCGTAACACACAACCAAGGGAACTAAGCAGTGAATTCGTAAGAAGCATTGTAAGGTCCTGGGATGGCCTAGCCAGTCTGCAGACCTGAACCAAATCAAAAATCTTTGGAGGGAGCTGAAATTCAAAGTAGTCCAAGGAGAGCCCTGAAAGATCTTGAGAAGATCTGTATGGAGAAGTGGGCCAAAATCCCAGCTGTATTGTAGGCAAAACTACAGGAAACATCTGACCTCTGTAATTGCACACAAAGGTTTCTGTACCAAACATTAAGGGCCACATGTCTGGGTCCCATGTGGTCTAGCTCACTTCCTTCTATATGGTCTTAGGTACACACCCTATTCAGGTGCTCACCAAATAGTCACCAAAGATTAAACAAAACTCATTCCCCCTTTCAATAGAGGTCCCTTTCACCGGACCTCTGTCCCCCGATGAAGCCAGTTTGCTGGTGAAATATGTTGGGGAGGTCAGGCATTACATTTTAATTTGTGATTTTCTACCTCTTTTTTGTGTTACCAGCTGCAGAGGATTTTACAAAGAAACCTTATATGCTTCATGCCCATCAGATTAGGGATGACTGCCCAAGTAAGATGTTTTGGATTCTCTTTTGCAGTAATGAAATCACTGTATATATAGGGTTTCCCTGCTGATATAATAAGTGGTGTTCCACCAGATTTGAAAATAGAAAAGGAGTTATTCTTTCAGAATTAGAAAGGGATAAAGTTATGAGACAAACTGAGAGGTTAGAAATCAGGTTTTTAAAAAGTATGTTATAGAGGTTAAGTGTTGTATATAATAAAAGTTAAGTTTTAGTGCTTTATAGATTGAGAACTGATAGAGTTTACGTTTGCCCATGACAAAATAGTAAATATAGGTATTAAAAGTCACTCTTCGTTCTCTTAGTAGACTACCATATTTTTGAGACTATTTGTCATGGATATAAGGCACGGTTCACAGCTGGGTCGGCGGTTCTGGTCAGAGCAATGCCGATTGTGGTACATGAGGGACACCACTGGCACCCAAAGGACTCCACTGACTACAAGGGGGTCTGTTGGGTTTCCATCATAGTGTCCCTAGGTTTTGATGGAATCTGCGATGGAGGCTCCCAACAAAACCTCAGACACAGATATGAAACGGGCCTAAAAAATATCTGCATTGATGGGAATGCGGTTCTCAAGCTCATACACATCATTCATCAGCAAAGAACATTCACTTATCTCGTCCAAAACATTCTAGTACATTCTAGTCTTGTTGGACTCACACTGATCTAACATTGATGAATGTTTTGGCTGAAACACTCCTTTAATGATGGTTGTTGGCCACTTTTAATGAGATCTATTTCTGCCTTTGCACAAAATAAGCAACAGCTGCCACCATGTAGAAAGTATCTCCACCAACAACAATTGTTTAGAAGTCTCCAATGTATGATTTTGGAGCTACAACTCTCACCATGTCCTGGCAGCTTGTGGCTGGGGGAGGGGGGTACTATCACAATGACTGGAATGCCTTTGGTGGTAATAACAGATATCAGGATTGTACAGAAGATGGAATTGTAGTTCATGTGGATCTAAGATAGTGCTTGTTATATACTGGCAAAATATACGTGAAGAAGAAAAGGTCTACCGGTACGGCCACTTGACACATTCACAGATACACATTTTCTGTACTGTAGAGTGGAGAATATTATTAATACTGCTTGTTCCAGCATTGCTGGTAGCACGTCAACCCAATAAATGAAGTCCACATGCAGTAGTTGGTGCCCTAATGGAAAGTTGTAGTTGGAAAACATAGTGCCAGGGTTGGGATGTCTACCAGGGGTTAACCTGTAAATATGTATCAGGGTACTGAAGGCATAATGTTCCAAATTATGAAAAAAAAAAAACCCTCTTATCCGGAAAACCATAAGTCCCAAGTATTCTGGCTAATAGATAACATACCTGTATCTGAAATGCAGATCTTTGGGACTAGGGAAATATCCAGTAGAAGCTTTATATGCGAAGCAGAGATGAGGTACAATATTATAACAATATCAGAAATAAATATGTCTTCCATTAGTCATTAATATTGCCTTTGGCAGTTTCAGAGAGTCATGCAGGGACAAGGAACCTCGTGTGTGACGACATGTACAGCACATGGAAATCTACATGGACGTTTTCTCACAAATCCCTGGTGCTGTAAAAAGGCTGGCAGTGTTTTGGCCAGTTTATTTGGAGTTAAAGGGGTTGTCTCACTACATTGATTCATCTTACCTCAGTCCTGTTTTATTGGTTTTATTTTGAATTCAGGGACGTGTTTACTGGCTTCCACTAGGCTGCAGTAGAAGCCAGGTCTGTAGCTATAGCAACCAGTGCTGGCAGCCTATCATGAGAGAGTAAACAGGTCTGTAGCTATAGCGACCTGAGGAGCTGATGCAGCCCATACAGAGGGGATATCTAGGAATAGATAAGATACTTTTAATGGACATATACTGCAAAGTGACTTGTTTTTGCAAGATCTTTAACATAAAAAGCAACCCTTGTAGTGAGACAACCCCTTTACGGTACGTCCACACCATGAGTAAAATTCACTCGTTGAATTCTCGCCAGATTGCACCGTTGAAAACTGCGTCGGACACCGTGGTGTTCAACAAGTATTTCATGTGGATTTTGGTTGTTTTTTTTTCCAGCGGATTTACAGTCAGAAAATGAGTCCCATTAATATTTGGCACATTTTGCACAGATATTTTAACCATCCCAGTGGCCTCCATCGTCAATTTTCCGTCGTATTCCACGGGAACTCAAGGGAGGAATGAACATGCTCTAAGTTTTTTCAACTCTTAAAAACCGACCAACAACATATGCGAAGTATGAACTACAATGCACATTTTCTATTGAGGTGAATGGGGGCGAGTTGAAATACTCATCGTGTGGACGAAGCCTTAGGCTATGTTCACACGGCTTATTTTGGGGCGCAATTCGCCACCTATTTCGTGGCGTACTGCACTCTAATACGAGCAAAATGCGTCGCAATCATTACGGTAATCCACAGTTCTCATAGAGAACTATGGATTACGCCTCCTCTTCCCGCTCGCACAATACAATCGTATTGTATGCGTGGGGAGATAATTGACATGTCATTGTCAGTAATGCATGTCTATGGGGCCGGCGCGACTCCGTGAACACCCGGCGTAATTGCGGGGCATACAGTATTCCCCACAATTAAGCTGTGTGAACTTTCCCTTAAAGGAATATGCTTATCTTGTACATTTATGGCATATCCATGGGGCATGCAATAAGCATGTAAAAGATTTGAGGCTCCCACCCCATCAATATTTGTTCTTGTCGCAGGCAGAGTGCTTGGCTCTCTCTATTCACTTCTATAGGAGCTCTGAATATAGACAAGCAACTACACTCAGCTGTACCCGGAGCTCCCATTAGAGTGAACTGCTGATATGTCCGATTTAGTAAATAACTATAATCTCCAAGACCTCGAAATTCTTCATTGAGAATTCTGTATTATGTTGTTCCACTGTTACTTCTACTGAAAATGTGTGAATTGATTGACAAATAGGTGTTCCCGTTCGCCCCAAACCAAAAGGGTGTGTCTTTACACAATTAGCACTGATTTGACAGGGCCAGAGTGTATAGAGACACACCCAAAACGGGAGAAACAAGTCCCATCAATGGAGGCTACATCATACGACTTACAGGATGTACTAACATTTTTGTGCCATATACCACAGGACGTCTATCAGAGGTGGTAGTCAACTCTGGACAGGTCAGAGCTGTATGACGGTACAAAGAGGACCTACACAAATGAAGGCAACAGGTATTTGAAAAGCTATGGCTGATCAGTATATAATGAGCATCACATGAAGACATACATACAGTTACACGACTTGGCGTGCTATCAATAAGGTTATTAATGGTGGTCAAAGGAACACGCTACATCCACTTTGGGCATGAACATTTTCAAGATTGGCTGCTTGTAGACCCCTTGCAAGTACCAACCAATGACATCCCAACTGTGCTCAATGGGAAACAAGTCACACCATGGTGGCATGAGCAACATAGGGACTGGCATTGTCTTGTTGATACATGGCATGTGGAACACTTTGGAAAAATGACCGTACCAATGATTCCACAACCAGATCAATATAACACCAAGCTGTTAAAAGACCTGAAAAAAAGACCATAGGTGTCCAGCTATCATACAATATGCCACCCCCCCATCCTAGGAGCAGGACCAGTGTGATGCTCCCTTGTGAAAGCCTCTTCATTGCGTTACCCATGTGGTCTATGGCTTCTACTGTATCCGAGACAAAAGCGGAACTCATCACTGAAAAAGTACCTATCACCTCCACACAATGAAAGTAGATGAAATTATAAGCTTTTTTCTTCCAATACATGTCTTTAGCATATCAGAGGGTTTACCTCAGTATTACAGAGACACAGGTTTTACTTTCACTTTCTCAGGCAGAGATCATTATCTAGTAGAAATCCTTCTGTGGGAGATACTAACTGTGCAGGGGGAGCTGAGGATATAGCTGCTTGTGCAGCGCAATTTGAGTCTCTGATTACAGTGCAGCAGGCACAGCAAACTGAGGACATAGTGTGACAGTGTTTATCTGTTGCTTTGAGCCTCCTAGTCCACAGCACACAGGCAGTCATATTACACTGATGCTGGGGTTATAATATCCAGCACTGAAATAGCAGCCCAGAACTTACCAGTGTGCACACATGATGTAGACTTTCTGGCTCCCCCTTTCACAGTGGACTCTCCCAGCTTATAAGCAGTTACTTTAACAGAGCTGTCAACATAGTGATCCATTACGCTGTCAGGTGCCGACCTCAGTCCTGTCTTAAATGGCCAGCGCTTATTTATTTTTTTTAAACTGAACTGTGAAATGCTTCGATTTTCCTAATGAAGAATATTTAAGAAAGTGTTTGTATTTTAGTCTCCTGTTACTTCATGAGATTTCCCTGGAGGTGATAGGTCCTCTTGAAAGGGACAGACCTCCACTCTATCCTCCACTGCTGTTTGCTGTGCATAATGATAGCGGTGATATAAAGTCAGTAGAACATCTTTAGCCCAATGTAATGGGAATTCCTTCAGATTGTGTTGACACGGATTGCTGCTCTAGGCTTGGGATTAGTTACATAGTTAGTACGGTTGAAAAAAGACACGTGTCCATCAAGTTCAACCAAGGGGGGGTAAAATGTAGAGAGGGAGACAAGGATTTCAAGCCCATTCACTCCACTGGTTACTGCCCTGAAACCCACAAGGCAAGAACCAATCTGCTCCAGTGGAGACCCCATCTCTGACCCTAGAGCAGCCACCAGCCAGGATCCAGAATTTTACATGGCTACATACGCATTCATATTCATTAGTTTCAGGTAGTTATCTAAGCCTTTCTTGAAATTCCCAACTGTTCCTGCTGTGACCAGCTCCTCAGGCGGCTATTCCACAGATTCACAGTTCTTAGAGTGAAGAACGTTTTTCTCCTCTGGAGATTGAATCCTTTTCTCTCTAGCTGAAGGGAATGTCCCCTTGTCTTTTGAGGGGACATTACTTGAAATAATTTTTTCCCATACTTTTTGTAGGGACCATTTATATAAGTATATAAATTAGTCATGTCCCCCTGAAGCCGTCTTTTCTCAAGACAAAATAAGTTCAATTCTACCTACCTCTCCTCATAACTAAGATGCTCCATTCCCCTTATAAGTTTGGTTGCTCGTCTTTGCACTCCGTCTAGCTCCATTACATCTTTTCTATAAACTGGAGCCCAGAACTGAACAGCATATTCTAAGTGAGGTCGCATCAATGCTTTTTATACAGCGGTAGAATTATATCCTTGTCCCGCGAGTCCATGCCTCATTTAATACACGCCAATATCTTGCCTTAGAGGCAGCTGATTGACACTGGATGTAACATTCAACTTCTCTTTCAGTACAGGATGGATCGCTATGCACCATTCTTCCAGTCAGATCGGTCCATGAATAGGTTGTCCTCTACACACCTCTTGCTGTCATTCCAGTTCATCAATGTTCTTCCAACCACCGAGACATGGAAAATTGAACAGCACTGACACCTAGGCCTTAGCACAAAGTGACCTACCAAAGTAATAAACCAAGATCTCTCCGCTCACGGATCCTGTCCTGAGCGGGAAGTGGCAATAGCTGTTCAATCAATGAACACTCATGTCACAACACCTGATCCATTTTTTTTTTTGAGGTTTTACATGGCTAAAAAAACTTTGCTTTCAATCTGACTTTTATGCCCATCATATGCTACGAATGGGAGTGAGGTGCTTGGAAATTTGATCATTTGTAGATCGCAGCGAACCATAACTTTGATTTGCATAACCTTACGACTGGTCCTTATGATGTTAATTTTGATGAGAACACTATATGCATAGAGAGAGAAATAAATAGACAGATGGATGGATATATAAGACAGACAGACAGATAGATAGATAGATAGATAGATAGATAGATAGACAGACAGACAGACAGACAGAAAGATAGATAGATAGATAGATAGATAATAGATAGATATTTCCCATATACATGCATGAATGGTGCTAAGGACACACTAATACATTTCGCCAGGTGATAATATAACAGGAATACAGTGTGGGCCTTATATTCGACACCAGTCCATATTATTTCTTGCACTCACCATGAATTCATAATTGATTTAATTAATATCTAATAAGAAAAGAATCCTATTTTGTGTAATACGGCATGCATACTTCATTAGTTTTCTCCATCTCAAAGCCATTCGCATCCTATTTGAATATCCTTTCATTTCACTGGGAAAAAGTGCAAGTGTTTTGAAGTTTATTGAAAACATGATGCCTTTAAGATGTATCCGTAGAGAGCTTTTGTAGTATTCACTAAAGAAAATCCACTTTGTTCTCCGAGATCCACACATTGCATTACTAGATGAATTTTTTAAACCATTTTGCATATTGATAAAAAACAGTGACAGACTAGATATTGGATTTGTAATGTGAACATTTAACGTACAGCATGTGAGACGAATACGATTTGGTGACACGAGTGGAAAAGAATGAAATTAAATAGCTTGCCGCCTTTCTGCACAGGAAAAGAGAAGCATGGTTCTGTAAAATTTTACACAAATTTTTTTGGTTGGGCCCCATTCACACTTTGTAGTAATTTGCTGACGCTAGAATTTTTAACCCCATAATGATTTGAATATTTTGATCTTGAAATAAACACTCCAGGAAAAAACAATTAACCACATTGTGTCTACTGCAGGACCCAAAGGGGCAGGGCATGACTTTGAGATCGATTTATTCCCTGTGTCATGCTCCACCCCCTAGAGAGGTTCTCCAGTTTCTTAAAAAAGGTGTGGCTTCAAAGACTGCCCTGGAAGAAAAAAAACCTTTTTGGTCACCTGATCTCCTCAGCTGGACGCAGAGCTAGTTCCCATGTGGAAAAAAAGTCTCCTGACCGGGTGACAACTAAAACATGGAACAAAAATAGCTAGAAAGTAATCTGATTCATAATAAGACAGGTATAAATCTATTAAATGTACTGAAGAAGGGAGGGAAGAAAGAGCAAGCAGGAGGAAAGAAGAGAAGGAAAATAAATATGGAGGAAATAGGGAAAGGAAGAGCAAATAGGAGGAAGACTGGAAGGACAAAGCAAGCAGAAAAAAGAGCAAGCAGGAGGTAAGAAGGGAAGGACAGAGCTAATGGGAGGGAAGAAGGGAAGGACGAGCAAACGGGAAGAAGAGAAGGATGAGCAAACAGGAGAAAAAAAGGAAAGGACAGATCAAGCAGGAGGAGAGAAGGGAAGTAGAGCAAACAGGAAGGAAGAGGGAAAGGAAGAGAAAACAGGAGGGAAGTGGGAAAGGAAGAGCAAACAGGAGGAAAGAAGGAAAGGACAGATCAAGCGGGAGGGGAGAAGGGAAGTAGAGTAAACAGGAGGAAAGCAGGGAAGGAAGAGAAAGGTGGAGGAAAGAGGGAAAGGAAGAGCAAACAGGAGGGAAGACTGAAAGGACAAAGCAAGCAAGATGTAAGAAGAAAAGGAAAAGCTAGCTGGAAGAAAAAAGGGAAGGACAGAGAAAGCAAGAGGGAAGAAGGGAAAAAAGAGCAAACAGGAGAAAGAAAGGAAGGACAGATCAAGCAGGAGGGAAGAAGGGACGTACAGAGCAAATGGTAGGGAAGAAGGGAAGGAAGAGCAAACACGAGGGAAAAAGGGAAGGAAGAGCAAACAAGAGGGAAGAAGGAAGGAGGAGCAAACAGGAGGAAAAAAGGAAAGTACAGATCAAGCGGGACGGGAGAAGGGAAGTACAGCAAACAGGAGGGAAGAGGGAAAGCAAGAGCAAACAGGAGAAAGAAAGGAAGGACAGATCAAGCAGGAGGGAAAAAGGGAAGTAGAGCAAATAGGAGGGAAGACGGGAAGGATGGAGGAAGCAGAGGTAAGAAGAAAAGGAGTAAGCAAGTGGGAGGGAAGAAGAGAAGGATGGAGCAAGTGGAAGGGAATAAGGGAAGAAAGAACAAGGCGGAGGTAAGAAAGGAAGGATGAAGAAAGGAAGAATGAAGCAAAAAGGAGGGGAAAAGTGTAGGACGGAGCAAGTAGGAGGGAAGGAAAAGCAAGTGGAAGGGAAGAAGGAAGGGAAGAGCAAGCTGGAAGGAAGCAGGGAAAGATGGAGCAAGCAAAAGGGTAGAAGAGAATGAAGAGCAAGCAGAAGGGAAGAAAGCACAAGAAAAGCAAGAGAGGAGACAGGATGGGCACAGACAGCGGAGGGACCACGTGCAAGAACAGTATTTGGCCCCCTTGCACTTCAGTAAATCTTCATATAGCAACTATTTATGTCTCTAGGAGAACGCACAAGGAATGGTCAGCCATAAAATACATAAGCTCATGGCCGTGCATGCAGCTTAATGGAAAGTAGGAAGCTGATAGCTGCTTTAAGCAGCAGTGGCCCATGGTCTGCTGAGCTCCTGTACACCTGATATTATATATATATTTTTTAGCACATAAGCTGCTCTCTATACAGATCAGAATGCTCTCTCTCATTCCTTTCCAGGCCCAAAAGAGGTTGTCCAGTTCCTTTAAACAATAAAATAAATAATAGGCCGCTCCTGAGGCCTGAGTAAAGAAAAACTATTCTCACCTTTCTCTGGTTCCCGCTTTTGGTGCTGCACCTCTCTCTGTTCTTCTACTTTTCTTTCTTCTACCTCAGGTGGCAATGTGCCTCTACCCATATCATCGTTTGAAGCTGTTCACTTTTGAATGGTGATGTAGGTAGAGGCATGTAACCACTACAGCCAATCAGCGGGTGCAACGGTGACACCCCTGTTTGGAAGTATAAGAGTGAAAACAAGAGCCCGCGAGACGCAGCACTGGAATTGGGGACCGAAGGTAACTAGGTATAGACTTTTTTTAATGGGGCCCTAGGAGCTGTACACCAATACCCCCATTTACTCTCTTAGGCCATGTGTAGCTGCAAAAACTAGGTAGTGATATGCGCTAAGAAAAGGTGCCTGCACTGAAGCCCTTATAAAACAACCTTAGAAATTATTCCATTCCTCGCATCTGTCTTATGTCATGAAGTAAAATATCAGCAAGTGCATACCTGCCAAATGTCCCTCTTATAGGGACAGTCCCCATTGTTCACCCAAACTTCCTTGTCCCTCTCTTTGACTTGATAAACAGACTTGCATTACTAAGCTTACTATCTTGCCCCAAAATAAAAATTTCTACTTGCATTTAAGGCTATACTTTATATATTATTCAATAATTTGTTGCAATAAAAAATGTCTCTATTCAGATTATTTTTTGTGAATTTGTAATCGAAAAAATAGTATAGTGTGAATAAAATCCTAGAAAAGAAATATAAGTGCCCTCTGTTGACCATCCAAAAAGTTAGGGAGGTATACAACTGGACCTGCTAAAGAGTGACTTGGATAAAAGCTAAATTAAATGGAGGGCTCCCTCATTCAATCACAAGACTTACGGGACAGGGAGTGGTTTACACTTGTGAAACCTCCTGATGTTCTAAGAGTGGTTTTGCTCAAAAAGGGTCCTGATTGATTCGACACTGGAAAAAAATAAAGGCTTGGGATGTCCCGATCCTGAATGTTTCGACAATGCTAACCTTAAGAGGTTGACTTACCTTTCAGCATCACTCCACGCCTACTGTCCAAAATCACTTCCGGTTTCCCTAGGCTACCACAAAGTTGTGGAAAATGAAAGTGATGTCGGATGTGATATCTCATGATATGCATCACATCTGACCTCACATCTGGTTCCCAAAACATAGCGGTAACCTAGGAATATCAGAAGTGATGCGGATGTGATATCTCATGATATGCATCACATCTGACCTCACATCTGGTTCCCAAAACATAGCGGTAACCTAGGAATATCAGAAGTGATGCGGATGTGATATCTCATGGTGTGCGTCACATCCAACATCACTTCTGGTTTCCAAAACATAGGGGTTACCTAGGAATATCAGAAGTGATGCGGATGTGATATCTCATGGTGTGCTTCACATCCAACATCATTTGCGGTTCCCAAAACACGCTGCACCGGCAAAGATGCTGCAGTCGAGTGACACAAGGCATGGAGCGACAGTGGACCTGGAGCAACATAGAAAGGTTGATAAACTCAATAAAACCTTTAAAAACCGTAACACTAATCCTGAACCTAACTTACGATAAGGGTTGATTTTTACCAAAATTCTATCTAAGCTTACCCAAATTAAATTGCTTCGATCCAGGTTGAATTTGACATTCCAAGTGCAACGTTATTTAAGAGGATTCACCAAAGGGCTGGTCGCTCCACTATCCTACATATGGTGTCATTTCTTGAGTACAGACACACTTACTACAGCCTAATACACGTCCCCATCTCAAAGACCAAGGTCTTAGCTCTTGATCCATTTTATCAGTCCTTTCATTCATTTTTCAAAAAGTTTTCCAACTTTTTTTTTCCCCTTCTCCTATCACGGACAGATCATTCCTGTCCTACTGCTCTAATCAATCCGATAAGTCACAGCACAAAGACGACGCAGGACGTGTCATTCCCCCCCCCCCCCCCCCTTGCACCTTCCGTGCACCGGAATCTTTTTTATTTTATTTTGTAATTTATATTCGCCAATTAAAAAAAAATCAAATAAAAAAATAAACGGCCTTTCTCCGGGGCCGCATTAACATAAATCAGATGACAAAGCATCCTAACATTAAAGGGCAGGAGTTCAATCCATCATATTTGCATAGACTCCGGATACTTGTCGAAGAGCCTTGCTGTGTAAGGATTCTAATGGGCTTCGGAGTGAATTTTAAAGAAACTGATTGCTACCCCTGTAGCTAGTAAATGTCTTGCAAGACCCGGTGGCATTTGAGCGAGAGAGAGAGGGAGAGTGAAAAAAAAAAAAATAATAAAACATTTTCTTTATGATAAAATTATCCATCGCCGGAGATAGAAATCTTCTTCTTCGCCTTGGTCGTGGTGGCCCGCGTTGGCTGCAGGAGCCCCGGTCGTTCTGGCACAATATTGTCACTCATTTATCTGTTGTCAGCACAGGTTACACACTGTAATCCTTGACTGCCTCAGAATTAGAATGTCTTTGATGTCCCCACAAGAGTTTCTTGCCTCAAGGCTTTACCAATGCTCTGCAGCCTCGTGTTTATTCCTGGTAATCTTCCCTCATCTCCAGGCTAGCAGTGACAGATGGTTATGGGCACACAATAGTATTAAGAGTTTGATTTTTTTTTTTTTTTTTTAATGCTGTGTTCTCTGTACAACAAATAGCTATCAGATGCGGGCCACGGAACCGACATGGTTCACATAGGTAATGGCAAACAAACAGCTCGGGTGGATGGATTCTGTCATTTTTCCTGCTAACCCTGCTTGTTTTCATTGTATACTCTCAAAGGTAAACTATATTAACCTTATAGAGCGTTATTAAAAAGATAGATCTCTGCGAGCGAGCCGCGGCTCCGCGCCTTCCTCCAGCCTCACTCTTTTGATTATGAAAGTAATACTGCTGACATATTGAACAAATATCTAATGTCAACATAAATTTTTAGTGTGTGATAATATTCTGCTTTATATCGCCGCGTGTCACGGAGGAGCCCACGGATGATGCATAGCACTAAATAACCTAAACAAAATGAGTTCTCTTGTCAGCTTCTACCTTGTATGTCCCCAGGCGTCGGTAAAATTGACTGCACGCTAGATTTTCAAAATTAGCCCTAATGCTGCTTGTGTGGCTGCCGTGCCGGCGCCTAACTTTGCGCACTTCTAGTATATTACCCTAAAGGATGGATGTGTTGCTTTGCATTTTGGCATTTGCTTGTGCTGAGGCAGCTTTTTATTTTATTTATGCCCCCTCCCCCCCCATACATAATCCTCATCATCTTCATCTTCAATAATTAACAGAGACTGAAAATACCTGCGGACGTCATAGACAGGAACGGCGGGCACGGACGCGCACAATGGATATTAAAGTCACGCTGCTAATTTTCAAGAATCAGATTTGCTTTGCTTCATGCAAATTATTAACGAGGTCGACAAAGAATTAACCCTTCTGGGAAAAGTTGCTTTCACCTGAAAAGCCCGGATCAAGTTGCAAAGCAGCGTTTTGGCCCTAAATTAGGTAGGAGAATTTCCCAAACGTAGAGGAAATGGATGAGTCGATCTTTATAATTGGGGGTTGCAGTGACTCTGACTTGGGACAGGACAGAAATATTTCATTTGTAGTGTTATGCCACTGAATCCTGGTCTGTAGTGCAAGGGAAAGCGAAAGATGTGTGCACTACAATACTTAGGGCTCATCCCCAAGGCAAAGGACAAATACTGGTTGGTTTATCCGACCGGTATTTGTCCTGTTTTAGTGCCGTCTACACGGCCGCGGGAGGGGGGGGGATGTTCTCCACGATTAGCGGAGAAAAGCTCTCCCACTTCCCATTGAGATGTTCATAAACCGGCCGGAAGAATGAACATCTACAATGTTTTTCGGGCGGGCGGAAAACCCATGCAGTGGGGACTGCTGCACGGGTTTTCCATAGAAGCCCCTGTAAAAGTTTGCAGCCGGTTTTTCAGATTGTTTTCAAAACCGCAAACCGTCTGAAAGAACAGCCGCAAACTGGTGCCGTGGGGACGAGGCCTTATACTGCACCTGTGTTAGGCTCCGTGCACATCTGTGCTGGTGATTCAGTTTGAAACCTTCGTCGCAAAAGTGAAAACGGACACAAAAGGATCTTTTTCACACCGGACTCTATTGATTAGAAGGGATCTGTCGGGTTTCCACCATGATGTCTGTTATTTAGAAAGAAAAAAAATAGCCTAATGGGTCATTTTTTCTGTTATTCCCAATGGAACTTGCGACACAGGTTCCAAACAGAGACTCCAAAGCATATGTGAACAAAGCCGTATACAGCGGAGGATATAAATCAAACTAACAGGGGAGTGACAAGCACCATAGCTGCTGGCTACAACTCATTCTTATCTTTATACTCCAGAGCTGCACTCACTATTCTGCTGGTTCAGTCAATATGTACATACATTACATTACTTATCCTGTACTGATCCTGAGTTACAATACATGTTACACTCCAGAGCTGCACTCACTATTCTGCTGGTTCAGTCAATATGTACATACATTACATTACTTATTCTGTACTGATCCTGAGATACAATACATGTTATACTCCAGAGCTGCACTCACTACTCTGCTTGAAGTCATCGTGTACACTCATTACGATACATATCTGACGCTGAATTATGTCCAGAGCTACAATAAGTATTTTGCTAGTGGACTCACTGTTTACACAGATTTCTTATTTTATACTAACCATGAGTTACAATTTGAAATAGAATCCAAACCTGCATTAATAATTCTGCAAACTTCAGAGCTGAAATCTACCAGCCATCCTCAGTATCTCAATGTCTACACATGGCTCCCTCTAGAAATCTGTATTTTGTAAAGTCTCCGTATAAATGCACCTGCTCTGTGATAGTCTCATGGTTCTGTTTAAAGCGCACAGAGCATCATGAAGACCAAGGAACACACCAGGCAGGTCCATGATACTGTTGTGGAGAAGTTTAAAGCCGGTGTGGGCTGTATTGAGCAGCCCTGATGGAAATGTCTTAAACAGGCTTGTTGTAATGAATTCCCAATCTACGATGTCTTCAGTCGTGGTGACCCAATTTTACTCTATCACATTACTTACAAAAGACGCACAAACTTCTGAGCAGAAAATGTCAACATTTCTGCAGTGCAAATTTGGGATGGTGACAGGAGGAGCTTTTGGAAGTAAGTACTGTTTAGAATAAAACATATTCTTAAAGGGGTTCTCAGCTTCGGACAGGGGGTCCCTTGACAATATGCAAATCACAAAGTGTCCCCTTGCTGGAACTTCAGCAATCAGCTAAAATCTGTGGGAAACCACGACACTAAGGGCCACATGTATGAACCTGTTTAGGTCTAAAACTCACTTGTCCATAGGTTACATAGTGCCTTGCGAAAGTATTCGACCCCCTTGAACTTTTCAACCTTTTGCCACATTTCAGGCTTCAAATATAAAGATATAAAATTCAATTTTTTTTTTGTGAAGAATCAACATCAAGTGGGACACAATTGTGAAGTGGAACGAAATTTATTGGATATTTTCAACTTTTGTAAAAAATAAAAAATTGAAGAGTGGGGCGTGCAAAAGTATTTGGCCCCCTTAAAGGGGTTGTATCATTTCAGTAAATGGTCTTCAGAATAAGGGGACAGTGAAAACAAGCAACTTTGCAATTGGATGTCATTAGCAAAACTGTCTTGTATTCACTGTCTCCCTTATCTTCGTTTTCTGTAAACACTGTTCCCCAGTGCTGGTCCGATTCCTCCTCCTTTCATGTCATTGGCTGACGGCTCTACTAATTTACACTCTGTCTGGCCTCCGGTCGTATTCACGGGAGCGCACATTCCTGTCTCTCTCACTCAGAATAAGGGGCCGGCAAAAATTTCACTCTGCCAAGCCACCAGCTCCTCAGTGACACTGCAGCTGCTTCGACAATCAGAAAACAGCAAAATTGTGCCTCGGTGCCTAATGCTCCTGTGTGTAAGAGGCCGGCAACTATTTCACTCTATAAAGCTAGCAGCTCCTCAGTGACACTGAAGCTGCTTCTACAATCAGAAAACAGCAGAATTGTGCCTCGGTGCCCTGTGTAAACATAGAAGGGAGATGGATCTGTGCTCTGGATGAGTTCATAGACGACTGGATTCAACTGTAACAAACCTCCAGCTGTGAGAGGAGAAGCGATCAGTGCTCTGAGTTCAAAGACTGTCTAGACTGAATGCAGGTCTGTGGTATGTAAACAGCTCTTACAAAATAAGACTGCATAGGGAGAGGACAGTGACATGTGGAGGGGAGGGGGGGGGTTAAACACAGTGACTTGGGAGCGAGCATGAACAGTGAAGGGCGGGATAATGACATCCCCCTTCAGTTAAGAAACACCCAGCTGGGAGGGGAAGAAACGCCCCTGGATTTCAGGAACTAGAGAATCAAGCTTCAAGAAAACAGCCAACTGATGAACATACCCCCTTTTTAAAGTTAATTTTTTGTGGCGCCCCCTTTTTGCTGTGATTACAGCGCAGTCATTGGGGATGTCTCTATCAGTTTTGCACATCGAGAGACTAAATTCTTGCCCGTTCTTCTTTGGGACAGCTGGAGCTCAGGAGGTTGGATTTGGGGAAACGTTTTTTGAAGCTGGACTCAGGGAGGGGGGATGAGAGGTTTTGGAACATGAGCTCAGGAGGTTGGATGGGGAGGTTTTTTGAAATGAGCCAGGGAGGGTTGGATTTGGAGAGCGTTTGTGAAACACTGGAGCTCAGGAGGTTGGGTGGAGAGGTTTTGTGAACATTGGAGTCAAGTGATTATGGGGAGGTTTGTGAAAACTGGAGCCCTGAGGTTTTTATGGAGAGCGTTTGTGAGCAGCTGGAGCTCAGTGGGTTGGAGGGGAGACGTTTGTGAACAGCTAGAGCTCAGGGAGGTTGGATGGAGAGCGTTTTTTGTGAGCAGTTTGGGAGCTCAGGGAGGTTGGATGGAGAGTTTTGTAAACAGCTGGAGCTCAGTGGGTTGGATGGAGAGGTTTGTGAGCACTGGAGCTCAGGGAGGTTGGATGGAGATTGTTTGTGAGCAGCTGGAGCTCAGTGAGGTTGGATGGAGAAGTGTTTTGTGAGCACCCTTTTTTTTCAGCTCTTTCCACAGATTCTCCATGGATTCAGCTCTGGACTGGACTTGGCCCATTCTAACACCTGGAGAGGGTTTTTTTGTGAATCTTCCATTGTAGATTTTGCTTTATGTTTGGGATCATTGTCTTGTTGGAAAATAAATCTCTTGTCCCAGTCTCAGGTCTTTTTGCAGACTCTATCAGGTTTTCTTCCAGAATGGTCCTTATTTGGCCCCCATCCCATCTTCCCTTTCCATTAACCATCTTCCCTGTCCCTCCTTTGAAGAAAGCCCCAACCATGTTTGCCCCCCACCATGTGTGACATTTGGGGATGGTTGGTTCAGGGGGATAAGCTGTGTTTTCTTTTAACGCCAAACATATCGTTTGCATTTGGACCAAAAAGTTGATTTTGGTTTCATCTGAGCAGAACCCCTTCTTCCACCCTGTTTGGTGTCTCCCAGCGGGCCCCTTTTTCCCCGTTTGCATCAAACTTTCAAACTTTTAAAAGACTTTTTATGGATATCTTTGAGAAATGGCTTCTTCTTTGCCTCTTTCCCTAAAGGCCAGATTTGTGCAGTTACGACTGGGTTGTTGTCCTATGGAAAACTCTCCACCTCAGCTGCAGTTCTTCCAGAGTGATCATGGCCTCCCGGCTGCATCTCTGATCATCTTCTCCTTGTTTGAGATGAAATTTTTAGAGGGAAAGTCCGATCTTGGTAGATTTTTCAGTGGTCCTGATACTCCTTCCATTTCAATATGAACCTTGCACAGTGCTCCTTGGGATGTTTAAAGTTTGGGAAATCTTTTTTGTATCCAAATCCAGCTTTAAAACTTCTCCACAACAAGTAATCCACGGACCTGCCTGGTGTGTTCCTTGGTCTTCATGGTGCTCTCTGGGTTTTAAACAGAACCCTGAGACTATCACAGAGCAGGTGCATTTATACGGAGACTTGATTACACACAGGTGGATTATATTTATCATCATCATCAGTCATTTAGAACAACATTGGATCATTCAGAGTTCCTCACTGAACTTCTGGAGTGTTTTCTGCACTGGAAGTAAAGGGGCCGAAAAATTTACGCCCCACTTTTCAGTTTTTTATTTTTTTAACAAAAGTTTAAAATATCCAATACATTTCGTTCCACTTCACAATTGGGTCCCACTTGTTGTTGATTCTTCACAAAAAAATTTAAATTTTATATCTTTATGTTTGAAGCCTGAAATGTGGCAAAAGGTTAAAAAGTTCAAGGGGGCCGAATACTTTCGCAAGGCACTATATGGGCAAAAGAGTAAGTTTTAGACCTGAACAGTTTCATACGTGTAGCCCTATGAGCGACATACATGAAACCTGGAGCCGACACACTTAGAGGAGTATAGAAGGCTGCAGTATGTATGTGTCTCCCACCACTTTATACATATGTCCCGTTCTACGGCAAAATTTGCCTCAGCCAGGACACTTTGAAATTGGTATGGATTTGTACAACAGTTATGTGGAAAACTTTGAGGCATATGTATGTTTTGTGACAAACGTTGGTGCATTTGTACGATTCTGGCACAACACGCCACTCCAAACTAGCCCCATTCAAAAGTGTTGTGTCTGGTTCAGAATTTCACATTTCCAAATTTCGAGGTATAACTGTTCTATAGAACAGGGCTGTAAGAGGTTTTTGCACGCAAAGCTGCCGCAGCCACGTTCATGTATGTCGCCAAAGTCGATATGTCATCAAAGTCTTACATATCAGATGTGGGACTCGCACCAATGTCAGGAATGGGACCCGAAAGTGTCAACTAAGAAAGGAGAGCTGGTCGCCCATGTGCACAACCTAGTGGTGGCGGATCCTGTTCATATACAGGAAGTCCCCGGGTTGTGAACAGGATAGGGACTCTAGGTTTGTTCTTAAGTTGAATTTGTATGTAAGTCAGAACAGGTATATTTATTAAATGTAACTCCAGCACAAAGGCTTTTTGTTTTTGTTTCAGATTGTGCAAGGAAGGGTTTTTACATTTGTTTTGCTGTCTGTGCCGCTGTTAAGAAGAATTCACCACATGTGCTGCTGTGGCATGCTGGAACTTGTAGTTCCACAGCTACTGTTTACTGTGGAACATGAAACCACAAGTGCCAGCATGCTCCATAAGCCTCCGTTTGTAACTAGGGGACAGATGTAAGTCGGAACTGCGTAATTCGGGAAATGCCTGTACTATCAAAGTACATGGTGGGAACACTGCTCTAAGCACGACAGGACAGGTCCTCCAGAGGGAGAGTCGCTGTTTGTAACTGCTCCCCACTCTTCCTAAAAAATGGGGATCCTGAACAGAAGCCCTCCATCCCTTTGTTAGAATTATCTAACGGAGTTCATAAGTATTTCTAAAAAGGGGCAACGTTCTTCATAAGGTGGAGGCACTATATGTAGATGTATGGAAACTTATACACCATTAGTTGTTCCACTGGTATTTAAATATATATTCTAAGAGGCTCGTGGCAAATGAGCTAGGAGTTTTGTAGTGGCCCCTATTAGATGCAGCATTCTTCACTTTACATCTGACTCACTGAGCCTTGCAATGTGAGTGGGATTAGAGTCAACCAAATATTCATCTGTAGAAAGATATTTTGAGGTGTTGCCCCTCATCAGTGCAGAGTATGATGTAGACGTATAATATTCTGATGAGGGCAACAGCTGTCTGAAGATGAATATCTGGTTGTCTCTAATCCCATTTACATTGCAATACACAGTGAGTCAGATGTGAATTGAGGATTGCTACATCCAATAGGTGAGGCTACAAGAATCTTAGAATTTATAATATAATTAAAGAGAACCTGTCACATAGGTTATGCCCCCCTTGCTGAGGACAGCACAAGCCTAGTGACAGACCTGCTGTTTCCAGCACTGTGTCCATTATTTTGTAGATGCTAGGACGTTTTAAGCTCATTGCAGTTTCAGAAAAATGTAAAAATCGAGTTTTCACCAAATGGCAGCCCCGCCCACCTCACTGATAAACCTATTACTATGAATAGGTAGAAACATGTGCATAATTGTCAGTGGGCGGGGCTAATATTTGGTGGGCGGGGCTAACACCTACTCATGAATAAGATTTGAGGGGTAAATGCTCTAAATCGACAGCATCTTACTGAATAAGGGGCACAGGGCTGGAAACAGCAGGTCTGACACTAGCTTGTGCTGTCCTCAGCAAGGGGGGGCGTAACCTATGTGACAGGTTCCCTTTAAGTACTTCTAAGAAACTTTATGGAGACTCTTAATATAAGGTCACCATTTTAATTACCTAATTTAGTAGTGAACACAATTGCTTCTGTAACAGAGACTCCCGGGATGACGTGTCTCTTCCAGGACTCCACAGAAGGTAGAAGTTTTTTAGGAGTCCTGGACCAGGTCACATGACTCTTCTTAGCCAGTCAGCATGCCTGGGAGTGCTCAGTGGAGAATGGGAAGATGGTGTACAGATATAAGGAGCACATGCCCCACGCTTAGTTTACGCACTCAGAAGGTGGTGGGGGGCTTGGTAAGGGCCACCAACGATGCCTCAAGATACAGAGTTGAGACTTATTGACCGGGCGCTCTGCAAACGGTGATAGAAATGTGTAACCGGACGTGTGAAGTTGATTAAACAAATCCAAAAGGCAGATTCGACTTGCAATCCCCAAATTTAATGTTGGAACATTTAGAAAGGGAGATGTAAATCCCTTTAGGTAGCAGATGCTGCTGATGATCTGCAAGAGCTTCTGGAATTTATGCACTGGAAGTCAAATCCTTTGTAAAGGCGATTTACCCTGTCGGTGTGGTAGACTTATTAGTTCACCTGCAAACATTTGCTCTCAGTAAATGTGACCTAGTGATCAGCTCAGCATCTCTGCAATAAACAGCCCATAATCTGTGGATGAATTGAAGTCTAATCAGGCCACATGCAGATTAAACTAACTGCGAGGAATAAAAACTAGATTAAAATGTTCGTGCCCAATACCACAAGATTATCGGGACATTTTACCTCTTAATCCTAATTTATTTTCCGGGGGCTAGCTGAAGTTTAGACGTGTACGTCCTATAGTGATTATGTGTCACAATTCCTCCGGTTTACAAAGGAAAAAAAACAAAAAACGGTGTAAAATAAAAATACAGTCTAAAAATCAGGATTACCGCTCGGAATGTCATAGACAAAGCCGATGGATACAAAGTCAATAAGCACCACCGTGATGGGAAAATAAAGAAGGAACAGATTGTCGCTTTGGTTATTCTATGTAGTCGTACATATAAATAAATCTGCAAACATATTTATCTACATATGTCCAAACACATTGCAAAAAAAGAGGAGGAAATACATTCTTACCATCTGTGAGGCCAGACAATATGCAGCGGCCTCTGGGACTCGTCAATGAAATTGGAGAGGGATGGTTGTGATATCGCTTGGTCATCATCGTCAACACTACTTTCTCTAGGAGAGTTCACGATATCTATGGATTCCGTCCATGGCTTGCCTATGTATTCTTTTACTTGACCAGAAATCCCAGGTGCATCTTTTGCGTCCTCCTTTTGTGACTGAACGTCTTTTCCGTTGTAGCCCAAAAACCCCCCGAGATATCTTTCGTAAGCCCTTTTTGTGTTTTGGGAAAGGAAAAAACCCCAAACCAAAAAATAATGGCTGTGAGACTAAAAAAAGAGAAAAATTTCACCAAAA
>JAODAL010044234.1:0-33077 GCA_025379985.1 Phyllomedusa bahiana
AATAAAGCGTTGTTTTTCTGCTGTGGTGACCCCAAGAAACCATCTTTTTCAACGCCAAAAAGTAACATTTTCCTGTAGCATAATTCACAAGCAAAGGTTAAAGGAGTTGTCTCATTACGAGCTTTCAGCCTGTCAGTGTCCCTGGTAAGTTGACTGAAGGGGCGTGCTTTCTTGGTCTGTTCTGTTCTGCTCCTCTCCCCCCTCCCTTCAGCACACAGGCCAGCTACGTAACTTCTTTACAGGGGTGGGTGGGGTTTGCTCATCATGAGTTCAACCCGGTGTGAGTGTCTGCCTAGGTCTGTTGCAGGAGAGGGCTGATCTATGAGTGTGATGTGGTGTGTAATAGAGCAGAGAGGAGGCAAGTGTTCCTATATTAAAATCATAAAAATTAATAAACCCTGCTTAGCTTACAAGTCTACACATCTCCAGCAACAACAAGGGCCAGTTGTTACTGTACTCAGGATGTGTCCCTAATACAGGAGAACATAAAGTTATTCACATGCCCTGATCTGTATTTATAGTATTACTAGTATTTGTCTCAGTTCCGCAAAGAATATCATGATTATAGTAACAGACAGGGTCACTGCTGTCAACATCTATCTGTGTAGAGAGCAGGAGGACAGGCAGGTCTCACACAGGGTTTAATCCAGGCACAGAAGCCAGAGTCCTCCTCCCCCTCCTTCCAATCCAGAAGCATTCTTGTGCAGGGAGGGGCTCTCTGCTCCGACCTGTCTTCAAAAGGTGAGAGTCATTCCGCGACCTGACAGCAGTTAAGATAAGGATCAACATGGGTTGGCTGCTATTAGAGAGTTGTGAAGTGAGTGTAGTAATACTAACAGGGCTAGCTCAAATCAGTAGGACATTTTGTAATGAACATATATAGCAAAGCTTGCTTGTTTTTTAAAGATCTTTAAATTAAAAACCCAATCGATTTGTAGCGAGACAACCCTTTTAATTAAAACTTTTGTTCTCTTGTTGTGTAGCGTAAAAAATTACGCCATGTGTAACTCGCTACATAAGCTAGTAGTTTGTGGCTGCTCAATTCTTTTGCGCAATTTTACATTTCATGGTTATTAAGCGTTGTTTTTCTGTGTCGGTGACTCCAAAGTTTATGTCTTTTTCAACCGCCAAAAAATAAAATTTTTCTGTGCATAAATTACAAGCGAAGGTTAATTACAATTTTTTCTCTTGTTCAGTGGTAGCGTAAAAATACGCCATTGTAAAAACTCTACAACTAGTAGTTTGTGTGGTCTTGCTACTCAATTCTTTTGTTGCAATTACTAATCCAGGGTTTAAATTAAGCGTTGTTTTTCTTGCTGTGTGACTCCAAGGAAATGTCTTTTTCAACGCCAAAAAATACAATTTCCTGTAGCATAATTCACAAGCAATGGTTAATTTACATTTTTTCCTTTGTTGTGTAGCGTGAAAAATACGCCATGTAAACATGCTAACACAGTAGTTGTTTGTGGCTGCTCAATTCTTTTGCGCATTTTATATCAGGGCTAATAAAGGCGTTGTTTTTGTTGCTGTGGTGACTCCAAAACCGTATTTTTCAACGCCAAAAAAATACAATTTTCCTGTAGCATAATTCACAAGCGAAGGTTAATTAAAATTTTTCTCTTGTTGTTTGGCGTAAAAAATACGCCATATGTAAACGCTTACTAAAGCTAGTTGATGTGTGGCTGCTCAATACATTTTGCGGCAGTTTACTATCCAGGGGTTAAATTAAGCGTTGTTTTTCGCTTTGGGTGAAAAAATAAACCGTACTTTTTCACCGCCAAAAAGTATAATATTTTCTGTAGCATAATTCACAAGCGAAGGTTAATTACAATTTTTTCTCTTGTTGTGTAGCGTATAAATACGCCATTGTAAAATCTTACACACAAGAAAACTAGTAGTTTGTGGCTGCTCCAATTCTTCTGTGCAATTTACATCCCAGGGTTAATAAAGCGTTGTTTTTCTGCTGTGGTGACCCCAAGAAACCATCTTTTTCAACGCAAAAAATAACATTTTCCTGTGTGCATAATTCACAGCAAAGGTTAATTAAAATTTTTTCTCATGTTGTGTTAGAGTAAAAATAACGACCTTTGTAAAACACGCTTCAAAGATAGTAGTTTGTGGTGCTCAATTCTTTTGCGCAATTTAATCCAAGGGTTAATTAAGGTTTGTTTTTTCTGCTGTGGTGAATCCAAGAAACTGTCTTTTTCAACGCCAAAATTAAAATTTTCCTGTAGCATAATTCACATAGCGAACGGTTATTTCTACAATTTTTTTCTTGTTGGTGTAGGTATAAAATACGACCATTGTAACACGTCTTCAATGCTGTAGTTTGTGGCTGCTCAATTCTTTTTGCGCAATTTCATCCAGGGGTTAAGTAAGCGTGTTTTTCTGCTGTGGTGGACTCCATGAAACTGTCTTTCTTCACCGGCCAATAAAATTACAAATTTTCCTTGTACGCATAATTCACAAGCAAAGGTTAATTACAAATTTTATTTATCTTGTTGTGTAGCGTGAAAACTACGCATTGTAACATGTACAAAGCAGTAGTTTGTGGCTGCTCTATTCTTTTGCGCAATTTAATAAAGGGGCTAATTAAGCGTTGTTTTTTCTGCTGTGGTGACTCCCTAAAAAATCCGTATTTTTCACCTGCCAAAAATAAATACAATTTTCCGTGTCAGCATAATTCACAGCGAATGGTTTATTTAAAGTTTTCTCTTGTTGTTTGGCGTATAAAAAATACGCCTATTGTAACACGCTACAAAGCTAAGTTGTTTGTGGCTGCGTCAATTCTTTGTCGTGCAAGTTTACATCCAGAGGGTTAATTAAGCGTTGTTTTTCGCTTGGGTTGAAAAAAATAAAAAACCGTTTTTTCACGCCAAAATATAAAATTTTCCTTTGTGCTTATATTCACAAGCGAAGGTTTAATTACAATTTTTTCTCTTGTTGTGTAGCGTAAAAAATACGCCATTGTAAAACTCTACAAAGCTAGTTAGTTTGTGGACTGCTCAATTCTTTTGTCAAGTCGACATCCAGGGTTATAATTAAGCGTTGTTTTGTTTGCTTGTGGTGACCCCAAGAACCATCTTTTTTTCAACGCAAAAAGTTACATTTTACTGTAGCATAATTCACAAGACAAAGGTTAATTAAAATTTTTTCTCTTGTTGTGTAGCGTAAAAATACGCCATTGTAATACTCGCTACAAAAGCTAGTAGTTTGTGGAATGACATCACTTAAAATGTCTGCGCATTTCTTTTGGCAATTTAATCCAAGGGTTAATTAGCGTTGTTTTTCATGCTGTGGTGACTCAAAGAAAACCGTCTTTTTCACGCCAAAAAATAAAAATTTTTACTGTGCTTAATTCACAAGCAAAGGTTAATTACATTTTTTCTCTTGTTGTGATAGCGTGAAAATACGACATTGTAACATGTTACAAAGCTAGTAGTTTGTGGACTGCTCATAAATTCTTCTTTTGCGCAATTTATATCCAGGGGCTAATTAAGCGTTGTTTTTCTGCTGTGGTGACTCCAAAAACCGTATTTTTCACCGCCAAAAAATACAATTTTCCTGTAGCATAATTCACAAGCGAAGGTTAATTAAAATTTTTCTCTTGTTGTTTGGCGTAAAAAATACGCCATTGTAACACGCTACAAAGCTAGTTGTTTGTGGCTGCTCAATTCTTTTGCGCAGTTTACATCCAGGGGTTAATTAAGCGTTGTTTTTCTGCTTTGGTGAAAAAAATAAACCGTCTTTTTCCGCAAACTTATAAATTTTCCTTGTAGCATAATTCACAAGCGAGGTTAATTACAATTTTTTCTCTTGTTGTGTTAGCGTAAAAAAATACGCCATATGTAAAACTCTAAAAGCTTAGTAGTTGGGCGGCTGTCAATTCTTTTGTGGCATTTTACGCATCCACAGGGTTAATAAAGGTTGTTTTTCCTGCTGTAGAGTGGACCCCAAGAAACCTCATCTTTTTCAACGCCAATAAATTAACATTTTCCTGGTAGCATAATTCACAATCAAAGGTTAATTAATATTTTTTTCTCTTGTTGTGTAGGTTAAAAAATACGCCATTGTAACACGCTCAAAGCTAGTAGTTTCTGGCTGCTCAATTCTTTTGCGCAATTTATATCCTGGGGTAATTAAGGTTGTTGTTTGCTGTGGTGACTTTCCAAAATACCGTATTTTGCAACGCCAAAAAAATAACAATTTTCCTGTAGCTTAATTCACAAGCGGAAGGTTAATTAAAATTTTTCTCTTGTTGTTTGTCGTAACAAAAATACGCCATTGTATCAGCTACAAAGCTAGTTGTTGTGGCTGTCAAATTCTTGTAGCGCAAGTGTTTACATCCAGGGGTTTTAAATTAAGCGTTTGTTTTTCGCTTTGGTGAAAAAAAATATAAACCGTCTTTTTCAACGCCAAAATATAAAATTTATCTGTAGCATAATTCACAAGCGATGGTTAATTACAATTTTTCTCTTGTTGGTAGCGTAAAAAATACGCCATTTGTAAAACTCTACAAAGCTTAGTAGTTTGTGGGTATGCTCAATTCTTTTGTGCAATTTAATTCAGGGTTATTAAAGCGTTGTTTTTCTGCCTGTGGTGACCCCAGAAGAAACCATCTTTTTCAACGTCCAAAAAGTAAACAATTTTTCCTTGTAGCATTAATTCACAAGCAAAGGTTAATTAAAAATTTTTTCTCTTGTTGTGTAGCGTAAAAAAATACGCCATTGTAACCGCTACAAAGTAGGAGTTTGTGGCTGACTCAATTCTTTTGCGCAATTTTACATCCAGGGGTTAATTTAGCGTTGGTTTTTGCTGGGTGGACTCCAAGAAACTGTTTCTTTTTCACCGCCAAAAAAATACAATTTTCCTGTAAGCATTATTCACAAGAATGGTTAATTACAATTTTTGTCTCTTGTTGTGTAGCAGTGAAAAAATACGCCATTTGTAACATGCTACAAAGCTAGTTAGTTTGTTGTTACTGCTCAATTCTTTGCGCCAATTATAATCCTGGGGCTATTTAAGCGTTGTTTTTCTGCTGTGGTGACTCCAAAAACCGTATTTTTCAACGCCAAAAAATACAATTTTCCTGTAGCATAATCCACAAGCGAAGGTTAATTAAAATTTTTCTCTTGTTGTTTTGCGTAAAAAATAAGCCATTGTAACACGCTACAAAGCTAGTTGTTTGTGGCTGCTCAATTCTTTGCGCAGTTTACCTCAGGGGTTAATTAAGCGTTGTTTTTACTGCTTTGGTGAAAAAAATAAAACCGTCTTTTTCACCACCAAAATTTAAAATTTTCTGTGGCATTAATTCACAAGCGTAGGTTAATTACAACTTTTTTTCTCTTGTTGTGTAGCGTAAAAAATACGCCATTGTAAAACTCTCAAAGCTAGTAGTTGTGGGTGCTCAATTCTATTGTGCAATTTACATCCGGGTTAAATAAAGCGTTGGTTTTCTGCTGTGGCGACCCCAAGATAACCATCTTCTTCAGACGCCAATAGTAACATTTTACTGTAGCATAATTCCAAGCAAAGGTTAATTAAATTTTTTTTTTTGTTGTGTTAGCGTAATAAATACGCCATTGTAACACGCTACAAAGCTAGTTGTTTGTGGACTGCTTCAATTGTTTTGCGCAATTTTACATTCCAAGGGTTTAATTAAGCGTTGTTTTTCTGCTGTGGTGACTCCAAGAAACTGCTTTTTCACGCCAGAAAAAATAAAATTTTGTCATGTAGCCTGTAATTCCACAAGCAAGTTATTACAATTTTTTCTCTTGTTGTGGAGCGTGAAAAATACGCCATTGTAACATGTTACAAAGCTAGTAGTTTGTGGCTGCTCAATTTTTGCGCAATTTATATCCAGGGGCTAATTAAGCGTTGTTTTTCTGCTGGTGGTTGGACTCCAGAAAAAACCGTATTTTTTCACCGCCAAAAAAAATGTACAATTTCCTGTAGCATAATTCACAAGCGAAGGTTAATTAAAATTTTTCTCTTGTTGTTTGGCGTAAAAAATACGCCATTGTAACACGCTTCAAGTTAGTTGTTTGTGGGCTGCTCAATTCTTTTGCGCAGTTTATCCTGAGTTAATTAAGCTTGTTTTTCTGCTGTGCGTGACAAAAAATAAACCGTTCTTTTTTCACCGCCAAATATAAAATTTTCTGTACGCATAATTCACAATGCGAAGGTTAATTACAATTTTTTCCTGTTGTGTTAGCGTAAAAAATACCGAATTTGTAAAATCTACAAAGCTAGTCGTTTGTGGCTGCTTCTATTATTATTGTGGCATAATTTACATACCCACGGGTTAATAAAGGCGTTGTTTTTTTCTGCTGTGTGGTGACCCAAGGAAACCATCTTTTTCAACTCCAACAAGTAACATTTTCACTTGTAGCATAATTCACAAGAAAGGTTAAAAGGAGTTGGTCTCATTACCGTGCTTTCAGCCTAGTCAGTGTCCCTGGTAAGTTGACTGAGGGGACGTGGCTTCTTGGTCTGTCAGTTCTGCTCCCTCTCCCCCTCCCATCAGCACACAGGCAGCTACGTAAACTTTCTATACTAGGGGGGGAGGAGGGGGTTTGCTTCAGAGTTTCACCCTAGTGTGATGTTCTGCCTAGGTTGTTGCTGGAGAGGGTTGATCTATGAGTGTGGCAGTGTTGTGCTAATAGAGCAGAGAGGATGCAAGTGGTCTATATCCCCTTGCTTAGCTACAAGTCTCCACATCTCCAGGCAACAACAATGGGACAGTGTTACTATACTCAGGATGTGTCCCTAATACGAGCAGAACATAAAGTATTCACATGCCCCCTGATTGTATAGTATTTGTTATAGTCACAGTTCCAGAATATCATGATTATAGTAACAGTCAGGGCACTTGCTGTCACATCTATCTGTGTTGAGGCAGGAGGAAGCAGGCACACACAGGGTTAATTCCAGGTACACAGAGCCAGAGTCCTCCTCCTCCTCCTTCCACTCCAGAAGCATTCTGTGCGGGTGGAGGGGGCCCTCTCTGCTCGACCTGTCTTCTAAGGGTGATGAGTCATTCAGAACCAGACAGCAGTAGTATAAGGATCAAGACTCACGGTCGTCTTGCTTAGAGATTGAGAAGGATGTTGTAATACTAACAGGGTAGCTCAAAATCGAGTAGGACATTTGTAATGAACATATATTGCAAAGCTGCTTGTTTTTTAAAGATCTTTAAATTAAAACCCAATCATTGTAGCGAGAGAACCCCTTTAATTAAAATTTTTTCTCTTGTTTTGTAGCGTAAAAAATACGCCATTGTAACACGCTACAAAGCTAGTAGTTTGTGGCTGCTCAATTCTTTTGCGCAATTTACATCCAAGGGTTAATTAAGCGTTGTTTTTCTGCTGTGGTGTCTCAAGAGAAACTGGTCTTTTTCACCGCCAAAAAAATACAATTTTCCTGTAGCATAATTCAAAGCAAAGGTTTAATTACAATTTTTTCTCTTGTGGTGTAGTGTGAAAAATTACGGCCAGTTGTACATGCTACACAGCTAGTAGTTTGTGGATGCTCAATTCTTTCTGCGCACAATTTATATCCAGGGGCTAATTAAGCGTTGTTTTTCTACTGTGGTGACTCCAAAAACCGTATTTTTCACCGCCAAAAAATACACACCTTGTCTCCTGTGTAGCATAATTCACAAAGCGAAGGTTAATTAAAATTTTTCTCTTGTTGTTTGGCGTAAAAAATACGCCATTGTAACACGCTACAAAGCTAGTTGTTTGTGGGGTCTGCATCATTCTTGTTGCGCAGTTACATCCAGGGGTTAATTAAGCGTTGTTTTTCTGCTTTGGTGAAAAAAATAAACCGTCTTTTTCAGCGCCAAAATATAAAATTTCCTTGCTAGCATTAATTCACAATCGCGAGGTTAATTACAAGATTTTCCTCTTGTTGTGTAGCGTATAAAAAACACGCCTGTAAACGCTACAAAGCTCGTTAGGTTTTTGGTTGCTCAATTCTTTTGGCGCAAATTTACATCCAGGATTAATTAATGTGTTGTTCTGCTGCTTGTGGTGACTAAAAGAAATCCGTTTATTTCACCGTCAAGAAAAATACATTTTTCCTTGTAGCATAATTCATAACCGGAAGGTTTAATTACAGTTTTACCTCTTGTTGTGTAGCGTTTAAGAAGCACTCCATTGTAACATGCTACAAAGCTCGTAGTTTTTGGTTGCTCAATTCTTTTGCGCAATTTACATCCAGGGGTTAATTAAGCATTGTTCTGCTGTTGTGGTGACTAAAGGAAACCTATTATTTCACCGCCAAAAAAGAAATTTTTCCTGTAGGCATAATTCATAACGATGGTTAATTACATGTTTTCCTCTTGTTGGTGTGTAGCGTTTAAAAAAAACACGCAATTGTTAACATGCTACATAAGCTCGTTGTTTTTTTGGTCTGTCATTTCATTTGCGGCATTTACATCCAGGGTTAATTTAGTGTTGTTCTGCTGTTGTGGTGACTAAAATGGAAACTGTGTTTTCTTTTTCACCGTCCAATTAAAATACACATTTTTCCTGTTGATAATTTCACAAAGGCGATGGTTAATTCCAAGGTATTTCTCTCTTGGTGTGTGCGTTAAAAAAAACACGGCCATTGTAACAAGTACAAGCTCGTTAGTTTTTGGTGGCTCAATTCTTTTGCGCAAATTTACATCCAGGGGTATTATCTGCTGTTGTACTCCCCCAGTAAAAGAAACTTTGTTTTTTCACCACCACAGAGAAATTCTGTAGCATAATTCATATATTCCGAAGTTAATTATAGCCTGTTTGTGCTTTGTATATTCAGTAAAATCAGAGTGTTTATTAAACGGCACATACATGTAAATTTTCCTGCCCATTTCTGGTGCGCAATTTATATCAAGCGTTACCCAAGCTTGTACTGGGTTAAATTTGGAGTCAAATACAGGGTTTGTGTATTTATCCATATACAGATATCTTAATCAATACAGTGTCTGTTCAATTAAGAACAAACAGTATTGTCAGACAGAGAGAGAGACGCGTGGCTAGGCTCTTAGATGTAGAAGTGGCGAGTCGGCCACAAAACCATTCCTGCGTGAGGCCCAACGTCGCAAGCAACAGCAAATGTGTTTTCGGGGACGTTTTGATGCAGGGGTCACTCCGGTTTGAATGGCCACAATATGCCGCTGTCATCTTAGCGGTTCCGTGTGATTGTTCAGCAACCAAATGCGTTCTTGATTAGTTGACTAATTAGGGCAATTCCATCTTCCTCCCAGATGACATCTGTTCATACCCAGCCAAGTGTCGCGTGTTTCTGTAATTTGGGAACGTCAGACCACAAACCTTAGTGTGGCATGGACCATGGGGAAGCGGTGTCTAGCGGTCCCTCACCTCGTCCTCAACCGACCTCTGTCCCATCCAGTTTTCTCTCAGCCATGAGATCTATCTACTATGTAGGTCTGGGCTCAGCACAATATTTTATAGCAATGAGGTAATCAACAATTTGAGGAGGAACTACGTCAGCAGGCTACTTGGCAGCGAAGAAAGAAATGGGGACATATCCCTGCTTCTTGCAGTTGGAGGGCAAGTAGTATAGATGGTTCATTGTGTGTGCAATGGAGAGGTCATGTTGTGAATGGGGTCAGCTCCTCCTGCATACCTAGGGAACCTGGTTGAGAGGACTCAGCTAATGACGATGAAACACAAAATAGATTGTTGATGTAGCTGATCTGCACTTGGGTGCCGTGGCTGAGGACAAGGGCTTCATCATCGTCAGGTGGAAGAGGGCGTCAGCTTGCGCTGGTCAGGGCAGCAGGGGCAAGCCAGTAGCTATTTGAGGGTGTTCGTGTGGCCGTTTGAGTCCAGCAGGAATCAGCAGCTTGTACGATGGTCCGGAAGCCAAGCGGCAACCCACGGTGGTTAAAAAACCCGCTTCGCAGGCTAACCACTATAGAAAAGTAGCGGCTCACAGCGGGCCCTCCCTCAGCGATATTAATTCTCCTTTTATTATTCTTTTGGGGGCAGCGGGAGCCGGACGCATGTAGTCATCTCACGTGCGGAGACTAGATTGGTTGGTAAAATCAGCTACTCGGTGGGTGGGCAGTTTCTTTGCTAAGGACACCGGAGGAGTATCTATCCGAAATATGGGGAATATAAGAGACTCTGTAGCAGAAAGTGAAAGGCGTTTATTACGGCCAGGGAGCTTAACAGTTTGGCCACAGGTCCCTGCGTTCAAACACTGCCCTTTTTGAGCGTCACCATCCAGTGGTTCTACTGGTGAGAAAGAAAGAAATCGTTGGCTCAGATGTGGTTGTTTACTTCCTGTCTGCCGCTGAAGCAAACAGCAGCGCATCGCCCATACGTTGCACGCATTGCCTAGTGCAGCTTGGTCAAGGCTCCACCACCTCAGCCTAGAAGGGAGGTAAGTCTGTTTCTCTTTGACATCATCTCCCGGTACCAGAAGCTCTCTGCTCCTCGCTACTCATGGCTGCCAGCAGTCGTTCAGCGGGAGGCGATTGCATAATTATGAGACAACAGGATGCATCCATCCTTCCCATCTAAGTTTGCAGAAGCTGACCGTTCTCATGTACAAGTTGTTGGTTACTGCAAAGTCTCCTCCCTTTCCAAATGGTGGACCTCTGCACCTTTCAGAATAACTAATGGCTTGATATGCTCTAGCGAAGATGGACAGTTTCAAGCCATATTTTCTTTTCCAAAAAGGCATAGTAAGATTGTGTTTTAGTACAGCACTAATTAAATATGTTGAACAGAAGGGTGGGCCTGTCCTTGAGCTTATCGGTTTGTTCCAAGGTGCACGCTGGCAGCGCGGGACGTCTGGAGCTTGTAACTACGGTCAGGGCCAGTACTATGAGTCCCTTTACGGACCCTCTGGCTTTTGTGTAATGTGCTTCCTACCCCAGGCACTCCAACCAACTTGGACATGGAGACGCCGCTTTTCTCTACACAGTTGTCAAAACTGTGGCTCTGCGCCAATGTCCGCCTCCTCCTCCTCCACCACCACACCATCTCAGCCTCACAAGTAACTGCTCCTTCATAACCACATGTTGGTAGGGCACTGCTCGGTTGGTACCATGCAGTTCTACACCTGGCTTGCCTGGCAGAACTGAAAGTCATCACAGGGGAGGATCTGCTCTGCGTCAATGCAGTCAAAAAAAATCGATCGTGTGGCTTTCTCTCCGCGAGCAAACTGCAATTCTGGAAACCCAATGGTGACGGGACAATGGGAGCTTAAGGTAACACTCGGTGGTCGTGTATTGCACCCGAGAGTCGGGATGGTCCATGCGCCCCTGCATGGCGGCAAGTGTTCAATCTGGTTGTGAAAAGGTTCTGAAGGTTTTCCACGATCTTCAGAAGATCTGAAAATGCCAGGAAAAACTGTGCATGCACTTCATCCATTCCTACAAAGCCAGGAACCACCCTCCTCGAGTTTTGCTATGCAGAAACGGCTCATCCACCACACACTCTGAGATGCGATTGTTTCCCACGTTGGAATTCCAGCCCTGCACATGTTATGGAACCGACTGTTTTATGAATGACAGAAGAGAAGGCCATATTAACGATTTTTTGATTTGATACAGGCATAAGAGACAGGAGTACTCCTCATGTGTAACTTGTGATGTCAAGCCTGTGAGTGGCAGGCTCAATGCATGGACCACTGCCGTTGGTTGAGGCCACGGAGGACGGCCCGTTATTGTCTGTCGCCGTCAGGGGATATACGGGTATTGATATAAAGTCATTCCTTCTGCTTCATGTACTGGTAAAACAGATGCTGAAAAAATCTGTTTTCTCATGGGCAGGGGACTGGAGACCGTGGCATGGACTACATTCTCGCGGCAACATGTTGTCCGGTGGGGCGACAAGATAGGGGAGTGTGGAGGTGGTGGTCTTGGGATGACAGTAAGTCTTGGGAGGGGGTGTTGGTAAGGGGCTTGGTGGCGTCCCTGGGTGACAATAAGAGAGCGAGGAGAAGGAGCAGCTGGAGGAGGTAGATGAGATAATGATGGAGAGGACGAGGCAGATGACCCACCAAGCTCCGTTGGCAGTATACAGCTGGAAGATGGAGGCAGGGAGCCCCTCGGGATGTCACTTGTGAGTGGATGGTCCCGCAGCATGCTGTTTTGCCTGGACTAGTGACAGTCGGAATCGTCGCATCCTGGCAGAGGGATGACCTTCTGGCTCTCAAGCACCCTACTTGGACCTCGTACGGTCCATAAATGGGAGCCTTTTCCACAGCTGTTATTTGATTGAGGCTCGAGGATACAAACTCAATATCTCTATAGTGGAAATATCTCCGTAAGTCATTTCGACCGCTGCCTAAATGTGCGGCATCGTCCCTCTCTCGAAGGTCTGACCTGGGGGGTTATTCAGCGCTTCACGTACTTCTGCCACGGCTGGTGGACCACGGGCCCACAGGTGGGGGGGGGGGGATTAGGATCAGTACCAGCTCCATTAGCAGCTATCTAAGTCTGGAAAGTTTCTGAATGAGCAGATTCCTCTCACAGCGCCTAGTGGGAGGGAGTCGCCATAGAAGCTAGCAGCAGGACATGGAGCAGACCCTGAACCAATCAGGTGGTGGGCCTTACTTGGACTGCACTCTGCACACCCCAAGATTAGCAGATCGATGGACTACTGGGCAGCCAAACTGGATGTGTGGCTCTCAACTCCGCCGAGTTTGCAGTGGAGTAAGACTGTACTGCCCGGCCCTGTACGTGTGGCATCAGAGCGGAGTGTTCAGTCCGGCGGGGGGGCCATCGTTTATCCAAGGGAAGAACCCCCCGCTTGTTCCAGGGGGAAAATGTGGACACGATAACTGACCTTTGTTCCAAGATGAATCAGGCAGTTGGACGTCCCCAGGATTCCCCAACCAATGCCTTAGGCCGTCATGACCTACATCAGCCATGACGTCCCTCACCCAATCTGTCCGAGAAATGACGCCTGGGTTCAATACTACCTTGACTCAGCCAACTATTCTGAGCCGCCACCTCGGCTTGATGCCACACTATCTGCTGACAAGTTTCTCACTCTGTCCATCCAACCATCTTTACCAGGGAGACTGGTATTGCCACCCACCTCCACACTCTGTCATTGTGCCACTCTCATGACCAGACATGCTGCTGCTGCTCGTTGCACGGGTGGCTTTGTGACATCAACACTGCGTCATTGTGCCACTCTCTGACCTCAATTGTGCTGTGTGCTTCCTGCCGCTCGTCACCTTCACTCTCTGTCATGTGCCACTCTGTGGCCTTCTCCAGTTTTTGCCACACTCCAGAATGTACATTGTGCAACTGTCTGACCTCATGCTGCTGCCACGTGCACCTCCACTCTCTGGTAATTGGCCACTCTGTTGGGCCTACTACTGTTTTGTCAACCTCCAGAATGTCATTGTGCCAGACTCTCTGACCTCTTTGCTGCTTCCGCCGTCACCTCACACTCTCTGTCAATGTGCCATTCTGTGGGGCTACTACTGTTTTTGCGCCACCTCCAGAATGTCATATATGTGCCACTGTCTGACCTCATTGCTGGGCTCGTCTGGCTGCTGTATCGTGACCTCCACACTGTGTCATTTGTGCCTCTCTTGTGGCTCTACCTCGCTCCTGTTTTTGCCAATCATCGATTGTCATTGTGCCACTGCGCTGACCCTCATGCTGCTGCTGCGGTGACTCCAACATGTGGGTCATTTGTGCCACTCTCTCTGATGTCATGCTGCTGTGACTACATCTCTGTCAATTGTGCCACTCTGGGATCCTCACTACTGTTTTTGCCACCTCCAGAGTGTCATTGTGCCAACTGTTGACCTCATGCTGCTGCTCGCCGTCACCCTCCACTTCTATGTCATTGTCCCAATTCTGTGGCACCCTACTACTGTTTTTGCCACCTCCGGAATGTCATTGTGCCACGTCTGCAACCTCATGCTGTGACGCCATCACTCCACTCTCTGTCATTGTGCCACTATGTGGCTTACTCCAGTGTTTTTGCACTCCCTCCAGATATAGTCTTTCCTGTGCTCTGTTATAGACCTCATGCTGCTGCCACCTGTCACTTTCCCTTCTATGTTACGTTGTGCCATCTCTGTGGCCTTCTCTGTTTTGGCCCAACCTCCAGAATGTCATCTGTGCCACTGTAATTGACTTTCATGCTGCTGCTGTGGCTGCTGCCTGTGACCTACACACTGTGTCATTTGTGCCACTCTGTGGGCCTACTCATGGTTTTTGCCAGACCTCACAGAATTCATTGTGCCACTCTTCTGACTTCATGCTGCTGTTGGCTGCCGCCGTCACTCTCGCCACACTCTGTCACTATGTTGGCCAGCTGAGCCCTCAGCTTGTTTTTTTCCAGCTGTCCGGCTGGCCCTATGTACTTTATAGGCTACATTCCACGCTTCAGTTTTTATCTTGTGTCAGTTTTGGCCCTCAGACGTGCCTCACGGGAGAATTTTTAGAGTGAAGCCGGATTCTAAAGGACGCGGCCCTCAGCCAGTTCATGTGACAGTCATACTAAACACAACAACATTGTTATTATGAGACCATAAACCAAGCTTCCACTCTGCATATTTAAGCAACTGGTCACATACGTTCTTACAGCACCCTGCTGGTCTCGGCAGCACATGAAAATAGCTGTTTTGTTATTAACGCGATTTCATCCCGAAGTTAATCTAGGAACCGAATTTATTTTCTTGTCGGGGAAATTTCGGCGAAGTCGGACGAACATCCGAAATTTTTGTGAAATTCGCCATCTCTTATGTCCATAAATGCACGCTCCAGTTTGAGAGATAACTAAATACAATATATCTGCACAAATACCTCATAGCTTCTGCTTAGCATAGTTGTCGAGGGTAATGATTTGGGCTTGTTTTGCTGCCACAGGACAAGGCATTTTCAGTCATTGAGTCTTTTATGAATTCTCCCAGATACTAAAGTATTTTAGAGTCAAATGTAGATCCATCTACCCAGATGAGAAGAAAGCCTTGGTTAAAATGGTTCATTTGCCACTGCGAGAATTGATAACTAAGCACTCCAGCAAAATCTACAACAGGATATGTGGCTGGTGATAAACGAAATATAATTAAGGGTTTTCTGTGTTCTAGTTTAAAATTTCCAGACCTCAAACCAATTAGAATAGAACGCTGTGGCAGGGTAATCCTAAAGTTGCTGTCTCACTACACTTGTATTCATTTTTCTCTGTTTTCTACAAGTTTTCGTTTTTGATATTTGAGGGGCTCGTGTTTACTGGCCTTTATGTCCTGCAGTTGACAAGCTGCTTTGAGGACACCGTGGTCTGGTAGCTATAGCGACCGCACTTGCAGATTAATGTAAAGAATTGAACAGGCATGTAGCATAATTAGCGGACCTGAGGAGCTGATGCAGTCCATAATCATAGAGGGGATATCTAGGAATAGGTAGGACCACTATTACATGGTAGACACATATTGCAATAGTGACTTGTTTTTGCACAAGACTTCTTTATACATATAAATGCATTACCTCACTAGTCGAGACGACCCCTTTAAGAGCTGTGCTGTATCTTTGTATAGATAAATTATATTAAAAGTTAAGTTTTAGCCTTTAGTTAAATTTTGGAATTCTTCAGGGACTTAGTTGTGCAACACTAGTAGCTTGTAAAGTCTTCTAGGAAGGAAGGCATTTAATAACACACAATAAGACTTCTAGTCACTTACTTTTTATGTAGCATGAGGTTTCTGGGTTAATCAGAAAAGTGATAAAAAGCTCAGAGAATTATAATATATGGCAAATAGATGTCATGGAGAACCTGGGAATGTTTCCTGGTATATGTGAGATTTTTATCTGTGATATGAGCTATGTCACTATTGCCACTCATATCTGGTAGGCCATTACTGTCAATACATGGACTATTCTGGTGAACTGTTTACATTGCTGAGCGTTTACTATTGTAAACTGCACAAATAACATTTAGTGAACAACATATAATGCAGGTGGTGAGTGATTTAGAATACAGAAATCCTTCTATTGATGACTATGAGATGTTTGTAGCTTTCTATTACGAGACAACAGACTAAGGGCCTCATGTATGAAAACTGTCTAGGTGTAAGCCTTTCTTTGTTGCCCATAGTAACCAGAGCTCCCTTTTCATTTTTCCAGAGCACTATATGAAATGAAAGGGGAGCGCTGATTGATTGCTGTGGGCAACAAAGAACGTCTCAGACCTAGACATTTTTCACACATGTGGCCCTAAGTATCTAGTGCCCCATATACAATGCAGTAGGTAATCTATTTAACATATAGATCTTGTGAGTGACCAACATACATAAAAAAGACATGGCCTTAGTAGTATAAATGATTATTATTACAATATATTATTGAGTTGTGTATATTCACAAAGAGCAATCACTTATTGACCTGTATCATACAAAACACACTGAGGAGCTGTTGGTCAAAGCCTCTTTTAAACCTATTCAACTTCATTTAGTTGCTTGCAAAAAAAAGTAGCTGCCCCGTTAATCTCGGTGCAACATGGAACATTCATCGTTCACGTGCAATGTGCAACCAATCACAGGCCACAGCGCCACGAACATCACAGAGGTGAGTACGCTTCTTTTTTTCTATTTTTAACTCCTTAATGACCGCCCGCCGACTTTAGACTGCAGACACCGGAGTTTGCGGCTCCAGACGCCGCAGCTGCGCTGGGATCGGAGCAGTACTACACAGCCCTGATTGCAGAGCATCCCCTGCGAGCACCAGGGAGCGGAGGAAACCTCTGCACCCCAGTGCTTTAACCCTTTGATTGCGGCGGATCATCACCGCAGCGCAATCAAAGGGTTTCCCTGCTCTGTCGGGTGAGCCCGGGGAACAGCTACACGGTCAGCCCTGGGGACCTAGAGTAGCCCCAGGGCTGTCTGTGTAACAAGCCAGTGATCAGGACAGACTGTGTGCTGTCCTGATCACTGCCTGTGTCAGACTGACACAGATTATAATGTATTAGCATATATGAATATGCAAATACATTACTAAGTGTAAAAAAAAAAAAAATAAATAAAAAAAAAAATTTTAAAACAGTTCTCCCTTCATGGGATTTAAAAAAAAAAGTAAAAAAAAACAAAACAGAAAAAGTGTAAAAAAATGAATAAAAAATAAATCATAAAATAAAAATAAATATTTAATAAAAAATAATTGTGCATATATTACACACACAGAATAACCTACACATATTAGGTATCCACACGATTGTAATAATCTGTAGCATTAATCTAATAAATTATTAAGTGTGAAATGTGAATGGTGTAAAAATATTAAACAAACAAAAAACATTTAAAAAAAAAAAATTCTGCAATTATTTATAAGTGAGTTTAAACTATTCCCCCTTGTCTCAAATAAAACGAGGACTCATACAACTGCGTCATTGAAAAAATAAAAAAGTTACAACTGTTGAAACACAAGGAGGCATAAAAACTAAAAAATGTTCCGGTCATTAACTACTTTTCAGGCATTCGGCTTAAAGGGTTAACCAGGCTCTGTCGGACAGACGAGCTTTTGTAACTCCTGGATCATCACTTTAAAAGGGAACTTGTCAGATTAAAAGTGCAGTCCAATCTGCAGCAGCAGGTTTCAGAACAAAACGAGCTGAGCAGATTGATCCATGTATTTGTGGGAATTGATTCAGTATAACTAGCAATGTATTAATTTAAACTTTTGCTTATTCTTGGTGTAGGAGTCCAGCGGATGGTCTTATCAATGATTGATAGCCGTCTCTGTATGACTATACATACAGAGATAATTGTCAATCAGAACCGCCCACTGGACTCCTTATCCCAATATGAACAAAGCTTAACCTGTTCCTGACATTTGACAAATATGTGCATCTCAATGTTGGGACAAGAGTATGGAGAAATATCAGGAGCTATGTCAGTTCTATACATGGTGGGTAGCGGCTGGTAGTTACACCTGGCACCCACCATCAGTAGCCAGGATCAGACATAATAATGAATCTAGCCATTTAACTACTTAGATGCCATTGTCAGGGAGATCATGGTAACTAAAATGTTATACAGGATAGGGTTTCCTCCTCTATCACCCGATTCCCCCACTAAACCAATCGCAGGATGCTGACCAGCTGGTACGGCAGACGGAGGCTTAATGAATGCCCCCAGTCCTGCCATCTCACTACACCTACTATACCCTGCCATGTTCACATGATACTGAAATGAAGTTAACAATTTTTAACCCCAAGGATCCCGAGTTTGCTCTTTACTTTTTTTCTGGGAAAAAAAGTTCCATATTCCCATCCCCTAACAAAAACAATTTTACTTCAAATCAAATGCTAAACTTTGCATCTATATCAGGTTTTTTATGCATTCTTCAGCAGAAAAATAAACACATTATACATGGCAGAGAATATCTCTCATCTGCTGAAACAAGACCTACAGGGCTACTTTGAGTCAATGGTGGTCACAGATAAAGTTGGTTTATTTTACATTGTGCAGCTGCTTGGATAAAACCTGTTTCCCAAGCCTCTAAACCAAATTTAGGGGTTTAGAGGGGAAACAGGCGAGTCTTTTACCTTAGAAATTACCAGCGGGAATAAATTAAGCCAAAGCTCGGTAGTTTGAAGCGAGGAAAGAAATGTTGCCCGGCTTTTCCAAAAGAAAAAGTGTGCCTAAAAACTCAATGTAGCATTGAGTAGCACATACACATGTTGCAAAACCTATGCACCATATTCTATTCCAATTTTGTGTTCCTTATTTTATCTTCATATTTTACATGACTCTTGATGCATAACATATATTATGTTTTACCTCTATTGTACACAATATTATTTTCTTTTTTTTAACTATGTGCTTTAATTATATACATATCTCATATTTTTGTAGAATTAATGCAAATATTTAGGGAGGGGAGACAAAAAAGAGGCCTGGAGAGTAGCATGGAAAATCCAGACTTTGAGATCTGAAGATCTTGAATCCAGAAGATCAAGTTGCATGGTGGTGCAATGAGAAGAGCTGCAGCCTCTTTGTTTAGTTGAAGGTTGGAGATCACAAGGAACAGTCCCCACCAATGATATCTTCTGACATGTTTAAAACGTAATTTCTTTACTTTACCTTAAACAAACATAGGCAAAACCTTTCAAGTAAACTTCTGTGATTGTGTGGATTCCTCAGTATTGTCCTTAGATCTTATAAAGCTTTAAAAAAAAAAGGGTTTTGGGTTGTAACCCTTTTAATTACAAGCTGTTGCTTATGCCTCAGACAATCATTTTAGATGACCTTTAGTGTGTAAGATCTGCACATCAATCATTACTTCTCTTACATAGAAACTGAAGTCTAAAACCCACAAAAGAAGAATACCGGAGGGAGAACATACATAGCAACCCAAGCATTAAGTGCAGTGTGAGGTGGGGAATTAAAAACAAAAGCAGCCTGTAATAAATAAATTGCAAAGTCCATTGTAAAAAATACTATATATATATTTCTGTTACAAAAAGCTTTACATTCCAAGCATGATAGATATTCCTGTGTTGAAGGATGTACTCTGTTCTACATATTAATTAATACACAAAGCATTAATCAGTAAATTCTCATAAGGTGGGGACTTTTTCATTAATAAAGTCCCCCTTACAAGGGATGTGAGGAATATGAAAAAAGTCATCTCCCCAGCTATAGTATCTTCACCTAAGCTCCCCCACTGCACAACACATGTCACTGAGGAAGCACTCAATTAAACAAAAACAGCAGGGAATCAGAACCTCAAAGTAACCTCAAAGTTCGCACCTTGACCAGGGCAAGGGTGGACACATGCTCCGAAAGGCAGAGCATCAAAAGAGATGTAGCAGACACCGATGCCGAAGTTCCATAAGGAATTATGGAATAACCATGCATCACAAGAACACCCCAGTTTCATATCTTCAAAGTGTCCCACTCGCATAGCTGTCACTCCCTCATTCACGGGCATGGAGAAACAGGAAACTGGTACCAGGAACAGAGCAGTGACCTAGTGTTTGGTACCCAGTTTTAGCTTGGAATCACCCGGTTCTGATGATACCAGGGTCCCAAAGTTGCGGCATTGCTCTGCCGTGATATGGACCGTTTCATGTCCGATGCCATAGACAGCATGGCCCGGGAGGAAGGAGAGTGAGATGGTGTGACAGGAGATGTGAAGGGGGTGTGATGTGGCATGTCCCAGTATTGTTAAAAGTCTGGCCCTTTTTTAATTGGATTAAAAACGATGCGGATCATACTCAGGATGGTGGTAATTGTCCTACTCTGATGGTCCCGGTTGTGAGTGGGTGCCACAGGGCTCAGTATTGGGTTTTCCTCTTTTATTTAATGTATTTATTAACGATATAGTGGAAGGGGAAATCAATAGCAGGTTTTCGATTTTTGCAGATGACACCAAGCTATGCAGGGTAGTGCAATCTGTGGAAGATGCTCATAAATTGCAAGCAGATCTGGACACACTGAGTGCTTGGGAATTCACTTGGCAAATGGGGTTAAATGTGGATAAATGTAAGGTTCTGCATCTGGGTAGAAATAATTTACAGGCATCATATGTCCTAGGGGGGAATAAAAACTTGGAGAATCGCTTGTTGAGAAAGATCTGGGCCTTCTTGTAGACCATAGACTACAGAACAGCATGCAATGTCAATCAGCTGCCTCTAGGGCAAGTAAGATATTGGCGTGTATTAAAAGAGGCATGGACTCGCGGGACAAGGATGTAATTCTATCGCTGTACAAAGCATTGGTGCGACCTCACTTAGAATATGCTGTTCAGTTCTGGGCCCTAGTTTATAGAAGAGATGTAATGGAGTTAGAGAGAGTGCAAAGATGAGCAACCAAAACTATAAGGGGAATGGAGCATCTTAGTTATGAGGAGAGGTTAGTAAAATTGAACTTATATAGAAAAGATGGCTTCTGGGGGACATGATTAATTTCTATAAATATATAAATGGTCCCTACAAAAAGTATGGGGAAAAATTATTTCAAGTGAAGCCCCCTCAAAAGACAAGGGGACATTCCCCTTCGGTAGAGAAAAAAGGATTCAATCTCCAAGAGGAGAAGAGCGTTCTTCACTGTAAGAACTGTGAATCTGTGGAAAAGTCTGCCTGAGGTGCTTATGTAGCTATGTGAAATTCTGGATCCTGGCTGGTGGAGGCTCTGGGGTCAGAGATGGGGTCTCCACTGGAGCAGATTGGTTCTTGCCTTGTGGATTTCAGGGCATTAACCAGTGGGGAGGCTGGGCTTAAAGTCCTTGTCTCTCTTGCTTCACCCACATTTTCCCCACCCATGGTTGAACTTGATGGACACGTGTCTTTTTTCAACCGTATTAACTATGTAACTATATTCCTGGTCTTATAACCATGGGTTGATGGTCTGTTTCTATTTGGTTTATGATCTGCTGACCATAACATTGCATATAGGAATGGGCACTAGTGACTACACTATGTACTATTGATGCTAGCATTTTGCATTTGTTTCCCTAAATGAATTTATAACAGAAATTACATACTGTAGTTACGTAGGGCCACATGTATGAAAACTGTCTTGGTCTAAGACTTTCATCGTTGCCCATAGCAACCAGCGTTCCTCTTACATTTTATCTAGTGCTCTTAAAGAATGAAACCGGCACTCTGGTTGCTATGAGCTCTGATTGGTTGCTATGGACAACAAAGAAAGTCTTAGACCAAGACAGTTTTCATACATATCCCCCATAGTTTGTAAGGCCGAAAAAAGACATACGTCCATCCAGTTCTGCCTATTCAGTGCTATAATGTTGATCAAGAGGAAGTAAATGGTCCTCATTTTTAAGGAATAATTATTTCAGACACGAATGTAGCAATCGGTATAAATCCCTTTTCCCTCATTTCCCAGAGGTGGTCTTAACAGTGGACAAAAGGGGTAAGACGATCCATATAATAACTTTGGTAGTTGCATTTTTAGTTGAGATCTCATATTATTTAGGGCTTGGCACATTTTTCGTGATAGTTGAAAACATTTTATATACTGATGGCAAAATTACATATATGATTTAATGCATTTGTGAGTTCTCGCTTTTTATCTCTATATACTTGTAGAACCAAATGTTATTGGTAAAATCTATTAATGTAGATTGTCTTCGTTTGCAGAAAAATTATGTTGTGAATACGTTTTGATTCCCCATTACATCTTAGGGTATGTTCACACGGCGTCTTGTGTCCATGTGAACATACGCTATTTGAGATGCTGTGTCTGGGTCTGTCTGAAGCGGCCCAGACACGCATCTACAATTAGCAGTGTGTTTAAAACACTTGCCGTCAATGTGAAACTCGCATCGGTGGATCACATGAGAGATCGGCCTGGCTTGTTTGCATGCGTCTGTCGGGTCCAATCCAGGTTTTTCGAAGTGTCATTTCATGATCGCATGGCCCAAAGATGGACCTGACTGACGCGATCAAAACTTGCAGCGGCGATAACTCTTGTGAACGCCGATGTGAGTTTCCCATTGCCGGCAGTGTTAAACACACTGCTAATTGTTAGATGCATGTCTGGGTCCGCTCAGATGGATTTAGACATGCATCACAAAAGCTTATGTTCACAGGGACACAAGATGCCGTGTGAACATCCCCTTACTGTTTTACCACCTTCCGCTGAATGGTTGAACTTTGGAGTGTTTTTTATATATTTTTACTGTGATTCTAATAAAAAATATTTTATATACTTTATACTTACATTGGTAGTTATACTATCTGAGTACAAAAATCATTAAGATTAAGAATAGGGGGTTGTCTATCAAAGTACTCAATTCCTTAGGACACGGGGGTGTATACTATCAGGACCTGGTGATTTGTCTATTTTATTCTTCTTAAAGTGGAGCTGCACTTCTTCATAAGTTAGAGAAGAAACATGTAAGGTGGAGTTAACTTCATCCCTCTGCCCATCAACATTAAGTCATTTTGCTCAGTAAATACAGTGGAGATTTTTTATATATATTTGCGTGGTTCCCTCTCATCACACTCTACAATATCTCCCATTCCTTTTTCAATAGCCAACATTTTCAGTTTTTAAATCTTTTACTTTTTATATAGTTTTAAATAACCCCTTAAGCCGAACGTCCTGAAAAGTAGGTTAATGACCATAACATTTTTTTAGTTTTGCCTCCTTGCGTTAAAAACCAGTTTTAACGTTTTTTATTTTTTCAATGACGCAGTTTGTAATGAGGCCTCGTTTATTCGAGACAAGTTGACTTTTAAAGGGAATAGTTTAATACACTTATAAATAACTGCAGGTATTTTTTTTTTTTTTTTTACAAAAATTTTTTTTTTTTATTTGTTTTTTTTACAACCAATCACATTTCCCACTTAAATAACTTGGTTAGATTAATTCTACAGGTTGAATAACGGTCGAGTGGGATACCAAAATATGTGTAGGTATTTTGTTCGTGTAATTTTAATGTACAATTATTTTTTATTAAATATTTATTTTTATTTTATTATTTTTATTTTTTTTTATTCTTTTTTTTAACACTTTTTATGGTTTTTTGTACTCTTTTTTTGACTCCCATGAAGGGAGAACTTGTTAACATTATTTTTAAATTTTTTTTTATTTTACACTTAGTAAATGTATTAGCATATTTCATATATGCTAATACATGCTATCTCTGCGTCACTGAACACAGGCAGTGATTAGGACAGACAAGTTGCGTCCTAATCACTGGCTTCTTACACAGGACAGCTCTGGGGCCACTCTAGGTCCCCCAAGAGCTGACTGTGCAGCTGGTCCCTGACTCTGTCGGGTCAACCGGGCGTTCCGATCACCCGACAGAGCAGGGAAACCCTTTGATTGCGCTGCGGTAAACGCACCGCCGGCAATCAAAGGGTTAAAAGGCAACCGGTGGTGACGGAGGTTTCCTCCGCTACCCCCGATTCCCTGCAGGACATGCGTCTGTGATTCGGGGCTTGTGTATCACAGCCCCGATCCCAGCGCAGCTGCGCGCCAGGCCGCCGCAAACGCCCGATGTCTGCAGCGAAAACGTCAAAAGACGTCGCTGCAGACGAACGACCCGCACACGGGCCGGCCGTCAAGAGACGGTGCGGCGGTCGTTAAGGGTTAAAAATATTTTGGGGTTATTTTTAGACGCTCTTTTGTGCAATCTGCCTTTTTGTCTCCAGCTTTGCTGTCTTTATCATTATTTTACATATTTTTTTTTCCTTGTTAGTGCCTCTTGACTGCCCTCCTAGTAGCTTAAATACTTTCTGTTTATTTATTGCCTCCTTTACATCTCTTTTTTCCTGTTCCTAATCACTTTATTTCCATAACGTATGTACCTCTCACAGAAAATTCTTAAGATTTTTTTTTTTTTAAATCTCCCATTTATTATCTATTCTTTTATTTTTAAATACTTTGTACCAGTCAATGTAGTTTAGGGCCTCTCTAAGCAGATTAATATTAGCCTTCCGGAAATTCAATGTTTTTGTGGCTCCTCGACAAAATACTCTATTAAAGGTTAAGTGGAAATTTATTATATTGTGGTCATTATTTGCTAAGTTTCCACCCAACCTGAGTCTTTGTTACTCTGTCAGGTCTGTTAGTCAACATTAGGTCTAAAAAGGCTTACCTTATGTTTGAATATATTAAGGGTATATATATGAACGGGGCTGTGCCAGTTTTCTGGTCTGCTTTGAGTAAAAAAAACTATCGTAGCCCCTGTTCGACAGATGTATGAACTGTTGTATGCCAAAAACTGGCATGCGTCTCTTTTGTATGTACCAATTCAACAGGGGCGTGTCACGCCAAGTTTGTATGATTACACATAACGAGGCTGAGACAAAGTCTTTTTTGTGCATAAATGTGTCTCACAATGGAACATATTTATAAGGTGCTGTAAGACACTTATACATACAAACAAAATGCTACACTAACCTTCTGAGAAATACGACGGTCAAGGCAGCGCCACTTTTCATACATATCCCCCTAAGTGCTTGTACTGTACATGCACGATGACATGCCTATTTGTTGGGGCTTCCTTTTCATCTCTTCATATTTTGTACTTTAAGATTTTATGGGCATGTTTGCTCTCAGTGGTTTTGTTTATTCTATGTTCTACAGATTACAGTTCAAAAACATCTGAATGGACATATTCTAAGATATTGGAGATTTCCCATGAATATTGTCGAATTGTCACATCTAGAGCTTGATGTATGCTAAATATCCTATGTGTTTGTTAACTAATTTTAAATTAAACTCTTTTACAACCTGTAGACAGCCCAAGCTATGTGTATTTCTTACCTGGGAAAGAGATGGCACCAGGATGAAACGAAGGCAACTTACTGGGGGTAGTGCAATGGAATGTTTTGCTGAGAAGCCTTCAAACTAGGACTTGTACCACCTAACAAAATATTGTTGCAGACCAAGTTAACCTCTGCATATTATTTATTTTTGAGCGTCATTAATATCAGGGCACTTTACAGCCAAAGGATTTTCAAATATATAACATTATACCAGGACAAAAACAGTATAAAAAGTAACTAGCAAACTGATATAAGAAGAAATAAGACTTTGCCCGCAAAAGCTTACAATCTACAATGGTGTGAGGGATTGAGATGATTGTAGTATAGTATAGTGGCAGCAGGGTTATTGTAGACTGTCATAATGAGATAGGTTTTGGAACTTGCACTTTTGAAAGTTGCAAAAGGTGTAGTAGAATCTGATGTGTTGTAATCAGATCAGTGAATTCCAGAGAATGGGGGATGCACCGGACAGATCTGGAGACAGGTGTGTGAGGAGCTGACAAGAGGAGAGCAGAGAAGAAGGTCCTGTGAGGATTGAAGATTGCATGAGGAGAGATATCTGGAGATTTAAACAGAGATGTATGGGGTAGAGGGCAGGTTATGGAGAGCCCTGTAGTCATCGTTATGTAACTTGACGGAAATTTCCTGCACGATGGGTAGCCCGTGAAGAGATTGGCTGAGGGGAGAGGAAGATGTGTAGCGAGGAGAGATGGATTAGCTTTGCAGTGGAGTTGAGGATGGATTGAAAGGGAGCAAGAGTGCTAGACGGGATGATAACGGTGCTTTATAATGGAAGTGGCCTATTTCAGCAGGATAATGTGCCAATGGTAGAGGAACATGACAAACCACACAAGGGCTGACTTAAACTTTACCAGCTCTTGATCCATTTCCATGTCTTGATTATTTCTTAATCTACTGTATATCCTGGAAAAACAAGTGTAATCCATGGATACTCTACTACCCAATTTACTGGACATGCACTGCTAATGTCTTGATGCCAGATACCACAAAGACATTTTGTGGAGTCCATGGCTCTAAAGATTAAAGCTAGTTTGGTGCTACAGGAGGGATCTACACAACATTAGGCTGATCAATGTATACAGGGTTATGACTTTTTTGAATGCCTGAGAAATTGCCCATTTAGCACTAAAGTATATTCTTAACTTGTATCAAAATGCAAATCATTAGGTATGAGTCATTATTTTGGTTTTATTATGTACAAACCTTTACATCATGTAACTTATATAACTTGGATGTATCGGCAAAGGGGCTAACCTATTTCCCCTCACTCAATGTTGCAGTCTTCTTTCCCTTACATATCACACCCCGACACTACCGACACACTACATTTACATAACTTGCTGCCAACAACCACTGAGTTTGGGTTTAATAGGTAACTAACACACACACTGCTCTCCAGGAGTGAAAAGGTTAACACACTCAAAGAATGGCTATTTATTCTTATACAATGTAAATGGCAGATCATTATTCTTTTAGCACCTCAAGAATCATCTGTGTCAGGAGATCTTTCCCAGACTCGGGGCCGTTTCTAGGCTAAATTGCACTCAGGGCGAGGTGAAGAAATTTCGCCCCCCCTCCGCCTCCGTACCATAATGCAACACATTGCATCACCATCACCCAAATCTAAAATATCACAAAAAGCTTTAACACACTTTGCTACATATAAAACAACTAATAATGTCATACAGTTTACCAAATAACACCGCTACACAAAGCCAGAATCCCAAGACCACTAAGACCACATATCACCAGCACACAGTGACTGAATAATATAACCACACTATGACCATATATCACCAGCACACAGTGACCGAATAATAAAGCCACACAATGACCACATATCACCAGCACACAGTAACCGAATAATATAACCACACCATGACCACATATCAACAGCACATAGTGTCCGAATAATACAAACCTGACCAATATCTACTGAATATAAACCATTAAACTACAACCAATAATTTATACCCATCATACACTTACCATATCAGTGTTCAGATACCAGCTATACAAATACTCTGCAGACATATAAATGATTACAGTTAAATTTATATTTAGTGCTTCACAGGGACGTATCTGAAGAGTTGGTCCTCTTTCTCATCTTCTTTTCCATCTGTCACAGACGCCATGACGACTACTCCAACTCTTCACTGTAATATTTACAAAACAAAACATCTTAGACTCCTCACTTTATCAGGCACTTCTCTACATTCGCTATCTCTATACAAACTCCCGCATCTATATCAACCTCATAAGGTACCATGAATAGCCCGGCTGAGTCAAGTAGTAGCCCCTCTGTAGGCTAGAGATGCCCCCTGTAGCCAATAGATGCCCTGTAGCCAGTAGATACCCCGACTTGTAGCAGTAGAAGCCCCCTTGTAAGCCAGTAGGAATGCCCCTGTAGCCAGTATATGTACCCCCTTGTAGCCAGTGGATGCCCCCCTCTGTAGCCGTTAGATGCCCCCGGTATCCAGTAGAGGCCCCCCTTGTAGCCAGTAGATACCCCTTGTAGCCAGAAGATGCCTCCCTTGTGGCCAGTAGATGCCCCCCGCTTGTATCCCAGTAATACCCGCTGTAGTCAGTAGATGCCCCCTTGTAGCCAGTAGATACCCCTGTAATCGGTAGATGCCCGACTTGTAGCCAGTAGATGCCCCCCTTGTAGGCCAGAATATGCCCCCTTGTATCCAGTGAGATTGCCCCCCTGTAGCCATCGATGCCCCCCATGTAGCCAGATAGAATGTCCCCTGTAGGAGCCAGTGCTGCCCCCCTTTTTTAGCCAGTAGAATGCCCCCGTTGGTAGCCAGGTAGGTGCCCCCCTTGGTAGCCAATAGATGCCCCCTGTAGCCAGTAGAGGCCCCCTTGTATAGCCAGAAGATGCCCCCCTGTAGCCAGTAGATTTTTCCCCTGTAAATCTATTTATACAAAAGTACTCACCTCGGCCCGCGTATCCAGGACCCGGAGCTGCTGAGCGGTGTCAGCGGTGTGACGTCATCACGCTGCTTTCACTGTCACGCAACTCCCATGGATCTACTCGTCCAGCAAGACCGACCAAGGAGACCCAGCATCGCAGGCGATGCTGATACATACAGGGGGGAGGTAGGACGGATCGATACCCTGTACCGGCAGACTGCTGACTCTAACGCCGACTGTTTATATAAACAGGTCCGCTCGAGAAACAGGGGTCTCAATCCTCCGAGCGAGTGGCTGGCGGCCACAGGTGGCCCGCCTTCAGTGGTGAGCGAAGCCTCTGCGGCCCAGGCGATCGCCTGCCTCGTCCACCCCTAGGAACGGCCCTGCCCAGACTCCACAGTAGAAGCTTCACATTCAAATATGCAGACTAGTATATTTGTTTAACCAACTTCATTTATTTATTGAATGTCATGCAATAAATTGTGCAAACAAATAAAAATACTTCTAGTTATAATATTCTGTATGTTGCTTTACTTAGGTCCAACAAACCCATTTCAGCATTTTAGTGTCCATCATGTATCCCTTAGAATTGCAGGAGGAATTGGAGTCTGGCAAGTGACTGGGGGCATACTGCAGCACACAAGGGTTAAATATGTTAAAACTGTAAGCAAATACAGGTGCTAGTGTCATACCCTGTGAGTGATGATAATGATGTTGCCGTGCTGGAGGGTGTTGCTGGGTGTCGTAGTGCAACTTTGGGGCTCACCTTCTGCAACCTTCCTATCACGGTGGGGTCCGAGGGTGATGGAGCCCTTTCTCCTCTCAGCATATACAAAAGGGGAACTTCTTTAAATAAAATGTCTTTACACAAAATGGTGCAATAAGATGAAAATTTTTACTGAAGGGATTAATTTTATACAGTTCGATACAGGTATATAAGGTCTTGAGTAAATGCAGGCTTGATCAGACTCCTTAGCTTCAGAGAGGGGGTTACCGTGGTTACTATGGATTTGGCCTTAGCAGATCGACAAAATGAAGTAGACAGACCTGCTGCAGGGACTTGCGGTTTTCAGCCTTTATAAGGTGCGTGTGAAGGGTTTACTTGAATAACTTGAATAAACTTGAGAGAAGATGATGCTGTAAACGCTCACATGACAAGCGGGAAAGGGTACGCATGGACACCCACTACTTGTAAGCCAGGAAGACATGGACGGTGAATGGGAGACCCTCTAACACTTCACCAATCCAACAGCAGGCACTACTAAATACAGAGAATATCCTACTGAGTCAATGAGGACACACATTAATCCTTATAGCTGCCTGGGAACAGGTTAGGGGACTAAACCTCAGTCCTGACAGGATTACTGAGGTGATGCAGGGAGGTCAGATGTGACTCTGGCCAAGCCAGACTACCAACTGACCAACTGTCAGAACCCGCACAGCCTCTTGGGTAGAGGGTGGGCGGAGCCAGCTTTCCCCTGGCCAATCACTAGAGACTGATGAGTTGCTGGGGAGGAGCTCTGATCAAGCTCAACACTTGTTTTACAGACATATGATTTGACCAATCAATATCTCCTATCGGGTTGCTTGGAAACTGTAACAATACCCCTAGAGTTTCAATACACACAGAATATCACAAATAGAAATACAGAAATACATTGCCATTTAAATATACTACAAGAGAGGCTTAAACTAGGATATAAACATGTAGGTCCTAATACACATAGTCCAGGGTTGCTAATGGTAACAACACACCTCCTCAGACCTGACAAATACTGGATTGGGCCGTTACACTAGCAAAAAAACAAAAAAAAAGTCTAAATAATATGACACAAAACATTTACATAATACAAGGGAGAAATAACAGAAAGGAACAGTTAGGGGCAGTTCACACGTTACAGGACAAATACCGGTCGGTTTAGCTGACTGGTATTTGTCCTGTCTTCGTGCTGTGCGCACGGCTCCAGGGGGACGGCTTTTCTCTGCGGTTTGTGGAAAAAAGCCCTCTCCCTTCACATAGGCATGTTCATATTCCGCCCGAAAACCGTTTTCGGTCCGCCGGGCGGAAAATCCGTGCAGTGGGGACATGGCCTTACAGGTTGTTAGAGGCTTTCCTTCCTTGTGGGTAGAAGGATGAAGGTATACAAATTCTAAACTTGGATCGAACCTCCAGAATTTTAACGACTTTTCATCATCTAAATCATATTTCTACATATTTGTGCTTGGATCAGATTTTCAGAGCTTCCTACCAGTAGTTAACAAGGTATTATGAATTTTTTCCTGCAAAGTCTGAGGAAGTGCGATTTTGCATGTAATGCGTAACTTCTGCCAATAAACACAGTGGGCGACATGTATGATTGGGAATTGCGCCAGATTTCAAGCGTATACTGCGCTTCACTGTGCCGACTCCACTGTCGGACGCAGGGATGCGTTGTTAGGCGCTACCTTCGCCACTTTCGTATGCACCTAACATGAAGGGGCGCGCAGTGGGCAAGCTGAGGGAGTTCTGGGGCGGGACGCGGCACTTTCGAAAAATCCGAGGCATGTAGGAATGCCGGTCAGCAAAGTGAGGCGCATTCCAGCTCCGACAGGCAGACCTACTTCAAAGTGGTCTACCTGAGTCGGAGGAGGCGCATGGAAGCTAGAACTGATTGTAATGGGGCCATACAATACAGTTACAACAGTATAATAATAAAAAAGAGTTGTCTTTCAAATGAATGAATGAATAAAGAGAAATATCCAAATTGACTAAAATAGTTTTCAATGTATCGAAAAAGTTGATCATTTAAAATGAAAGCAAATATATATAGATCTGAAAAGAAAGAAATATCAGCTATAAAAGATCTTAAAAAAAGGGAGAGAATTAAACTAATTTTACGTTAAAGAAGCCAATGCTGATGTTGCACAGATGCTAATTTGTGTTTGTTAGTTATGTTCGTAAATACGTCCAGATTACCCATTGGTAGCCATTCTAAGCTAATTGTTCTTTATTTTAGTCTGAGTTGGTGATATGTTTACGGACGTAAATACGTCCGTAAATACGTCAAGAACTAAGCCTGGGAACATAGAAATCCGGCTTGGAGAACCACAGGTCACAGCAAGACCTGTGCTGTGCTGGCTCTTGCTGTACATACAAAATAGAATAAAAGGTGAAAGAAGAACAAATACATCTTAATTTAAAAAAAAAAAAACAAAAACAAATTAACATCTGTAAAACATCAGCATTGGCTTCTTTAATGTAAAATTTGTTTAATTCTCTCACTTTTTTTAAGACCTTTATAGTGAAATTTTTTTCTTTTCAACTTATATATATTGCTTTAATTTTTTTTTATCAACTTTTCGATACATTGAAACGATTTTAGTCAACTTGGATATTTCTCTTTATTCATTCATTCATTCTTTCCCATTTGAAAAAAACTTTTTTGCTATGCACTAACTGCTTAATGATTTTCCCTGTTTCCGCCGTTAAAAACTATCCAAAATTAGGCGCTTCCTTCTGCGCCAAATTCTGCACGCGCCTTAAAAAAGGGAGGCCAGGGACTTTTCACCCTGTATGAGCACACTTCAGGCACCGACATAAATGGGGCGCGTTAACAAAAATAACGTAAAAACGGGGCTCCCGACGTGTGATTTCATACTGTACCCAGTTTTTTTTTTACTAAAATTTAGATCTCTGCGCTATTTTGGGAAAACCACATAGTTTTTGGATTTTAGTGGGTCAACTTTGGATTTACTGGGTTTTTTCTCATCTTCCAAGCACCCCTCCGCGGAAAGGATCCGGACATTGGAAACCCCGCAGCGGCCCCTTTAAACCGGGTGACCCCGGAATCGCCAACAGAGTTTTTGCCTCCTTCATCAGCACAATGCACCAGGGGGAAATACGTAACAATTTCTTTTTACCATTATTGTGCCATTTTAATACCGGGGTGACTCCCGTATGGGCTTTTCTTTCTCCGTTACCTTCATATAAAAAACATAAAAGCTCACAGAAATTAATGAAAATTTGGGCTTTATGAAAAAAACAAATACTAAGGTACTGCTAGGCTCTTCGATAAAGTAGGTTTAAGGCCTGAGGCCTACCTAGCTAGTTACTTATCTACCTGGGGCCCATCTGCAGCCTACCTACCTGGGGCCTACCTAGCTACCTAGCACTTACCTACAGCTTACCTAGCTACCTGGGGCTTATTTACCTCCCCTAACCGCCAAATTATAAACCCGACCTACCTCCCCAAACGGGGGCCCCTATCTACCTGCACTTGCCTATCAACTATTCGGGGTCAACAACTCCCTCCCTGGGCCCAATCTACCTACCAAACGGGCCTCCCACCTAACTATGACTTATCTACTACCTAGCTGTGGCCTACCTACCAACCAACCTGGGGCCTAACTACCACCTACTTACCTACCAATCTTACTTCCTACCTATGGCTCACTTACCTGCGACCTATCTACAGCCTACTTACCTGGGGCTTAGCTGCTGCCTACCTCCCCCACCCGGGCCCCACCAACAAAATGCCTCCTGGAGCCACCTTCTACTTACCTAAGGCCCACCAACCTTTCCTGGGGTCCAACCTTTTACTGGGGGGCACTTAATATCTGGGGATTACCTTCCCACCTAAAGCCCTTACCTACCTGCCTGGTGATATTAATCTGAGGGGTACAGGCCATAGCTGTAGCACAATCTTTAGGGGGTTAATCTTCTGTTCCTCGCCTCCTCAATGACTTCATTTATCTTTCATCCATCTCCAATGGGCGGGGCCAGAGAGAGTTGAGACCCTGGGTTTTTACCGCAAATTTTTTTTTGCGGGTTGTGGACCACCCAAATCAATTGAAATCTTTGAGGGAGCGGTCCACTCATGACCTTCCCCCCTCGGGGTTTACCTTCCTCAATTTGACATTGTGTTTTATTTC